>JAVIWB010001229.1:0-206820 GCA_031893035.1 Dermolepida albohirtum
TTTTTTTGGTTTAACCGTCATATGTTCAAAATTGCTACTCCGCAGTAGAAATCATTTTGTGTTCTCGAGCTTGCGAAGTGCAATTCTATGATTACAGTGCAAAGACGTTTCAGGTTGAGCTACCAAATTGATCATCCGAATGGATGGAACATTCGCAGATGGTATCGACAGTTATATAGATACAGGATGTGTATGTAAAGAAAACAGTCCTGGCCGGCCTCGTGTTTCTGAAGAGAATGTTGCACGAGTTCAAACTGCTTTCCAACGTAATCCTTCAAAATCAACTCGTCGTGCCAGTGAGGAGTTACAACTGCCTGCAGCAACAATTTGGCGTATTTTGAGACGTCGGTTGGTTATGAACCCGTACAAGTTACAGTTCTTACAAGTTCTGCGTCCTGATGACAAACGGTAGCGTGTGGCATTTTGTAACGAGATTCATGATGCTATTGACAATGATAAAACTTTCGCACAACGCATCGTATTCAGTGATGAAGCGACTTTCCATGTTAGTAGTCTGGTAAACAAACGCAATGTTGGAATTTAAGGTCTACAGAACTCACACGCGGCCATTGAATATGTACGAGATTCGCCTAAAATCAATGTGTTTTGTGCGATATCCCGATCATCTGTTTACGGCCCATTTTTCTTTGATGGAAACACGGTTAACGGTCAGCGGTATCTCGCTATGTTACAAAACTGGTTGTTTCCTTCATTTTTCAACAGGACTTCTCATTGGAGTCGCCAAGTGCGTGAATATTAAAATGAAACTCTACCGAACCGTTGGCATGTCTTAGCTGGGCTCCACGGTCACCGGATTTGACACCCTGTGACTTCTTCCTATGGGTTTTCGTTAAAGACAACGTTTATGTACCGCCACTCTCACAGAATCTGGAAGAATTGAAGAACCGGATCCGTACTGCCATAACATCAGTGACGAAGGACATGCTTGCCCGAGTATGGGAGGAATTTGAGTATCAATGTGATATTGTTCGTGTCGTTGATGGAGGACGTATTGAACATCTGTAATCTGTATCTGAGAGGTTCGTAAATATGTGTGTAAAGTTTCATATTCGTATCTCTTAAAGTTTAATAGATATATGCTTTCGAAATACGTATATTCTTTTTGAAACACCCTGTATATGTATATATGTATGTTGTTATACGTATTCTTATTTTAAATTATATATATATTATAGAGGAAATAATTTATTAAGTGATATTTTGAATTAATAAAATATATATTTCAAAACATACTGCATATGGTGTGTACCCAACTCAAGTATGTATATGTAAGTAAACTGAAAACATGTTTAAAAATTATTGTAGCCAAAAAGTACCCACTTAGTGGAACTAATTGACGAATATGAATTTTTATGCCAATGTAAAATGTATCTGTGCATAGATTGAGATACAAAATTAAATTTATATATACATATATGCAAAAAACTGTTATTTTGAACACTTGCTAAATTTTCTGAATACACAATAAAAAGGACTATAATTTGAATTGCTTGTTAATTAACAAGATAATAATAGCAATACTTCTTTATAGATATAGAAAGCATCTAAAAAATTTCGTATTAATTTAGCCTTTTGTAATGTATAATAACACTACAGTACCAGACGCGCACTATCTAAGCTCAAACCCATAGACATGTGAGTCGACTGAAAAGTTTTCCGGCTGTAGGATAAGAAAGTTTAAGAAATATACGGCATAATAATAATAACATCCCTAAATATTTAACGCCAATAACAGAAGTTATTGTCAGGTCATGAGTTACTATTACTCCCACGCTTCTAGTGCGACTTACAACCTTTAGGTCGCCATTTATTTAAACAACATAGAAAACAACAAAACACCTTCCTAAACAAGAGGTCGTTTGATTTTAATCCGTGATCTCCCGCGTGTTAAATCAATAACTTACCACTAAACTACTAGCCGACTTAATATTACCTATTACTGTTGTTTCATTATTCAATCTTGCTCAAGTTCCATTAGCTTTTACAATGTCAGTGTAGAAATTGAGTAATGTTCATGAAAAATTGTCAGGCAACTAGAACGCAGTCAAAAGGAAACGAATTCATTCCTTACATTTGTTTGTTGAAAATTAATATCTTGTAGTGTTAGTTAGAAGGCGCGGCTAAAGAATAAATACAGGCGAATCCCTTTTTGTCACTTTCCAGATAGATAGTCATATCTGCGCTCAGTGATATAGACGTATCAAATGTGTTAAATACATCATAATAAATAACCTTGTTTTTATTCTTGCTGGCATACGTTTCGATATTATTCATACCATTTCCAAAGCTTCAATGACAATCAGTATCTTAATGGAGGGTTTACAAGTTATAAAAGATTGTGCAATTTTATTTTTATGTCTATTATTGGTGTATATGTGTGTGTGAACTCGGTTTGTTTGTTAGTGACATTTTCCTTTCGTTGAATAGCTTTCTTGATTTCTAGAATATTTAATTTTTAACTCTTATTTGCTGTGTAAAAGTTTGCAGCTATCCAAATTAAGAAAATAAAGATAATCGATGCAGAGTTCTGCAAAGCTAGTGCTCCTAATATTGTTCTTTTGTGTTCTTTTAATCTACTATCGATTTTTTCCACTTTGTCCGATGTAAGTAGGCTTACAGTTTTTGCAATTAATTTGATATATAGTAGATTTATAAGGTGAGCGTAATTCTTTCCTTGTTAAACCAACATAGTACTGAAATTATTTTTATTAACACTAACTGTTTTTTACTCCAATTTTTCTTAATATGCTGTTAATTTTACAACCTATATGTGGGATGTAATGTATTATGTGTCATTGCGGACAATTTTTTTATATTATTTTTGGGTAAAAGTGTGTTTCGAGTTTTTCCCTTTGCGTTTTTACATCCGTTATTTTTTGGCTACAGTTTTGATTGTGTATAATTCTATATTAAGGTTTTTTTTTCATTTAATGGTATGTCAATTAATCTATTGACAAAAATACGAAAGCTTGCTGTTTTTGTTATCCACGATTATTTAGAGTTATTAGGGATGACAGTATGTGTGCATGTAGGTTTCCTGTATATATTATATTTTAAATTGTTATTTTGTTTAGTAATTATTAAGTCTAGACAATAATTTTGCCTCTCTTTCTATTTCTATGGTAAATTGACCCCCAAAGATAAAATTCAATTTATCATACCATTTTGCTTTTACGATCTACTATTGAAAGACACACACTCTCACACATCTCTTTCTTGTTTTTAGAGTTATGAATCAGAGTAATAATTTTATTTATGCATTCAGCAATGTTACGAGGTTAGTCTCACAGTACCCAACCTGATGTTTAGATGACGGTTGTTGTTTGCAAGAATGTTAAAAAGTACCAACCTTATAAAACTTAAATTTGAAATTTGACACCACTATGTTGTTTAGTATTCGTTCGGCATCCATCAACATTGAACGCTCTTAGTGAATTTCTAAACATGGAAAAAATTGGTCATCGCTATGTGATCTAATAATTTAATTTGAAAGGCCTCAGTCCAACCAATATCAAAGCAAATCTAGATTCTACTCTTGCGCCATCTGCTCTTTCGTTTACACCAGTAAAATATTAGGTGGCCGTACGAGCTGCAATGGTTGACCAAATGAGGCGATTAGACCAGAAATGGTGAAAAAAATCCACAGAATGGTATTGGATGAGCATCGACTGAAAATGCGTGAGCTAGCGGACATGATAGACATTTCAATAAGTGCTGTACATCGCATGTTGACTGAAAATTTGTACATGAGAAAGCTGTGCGGAAGATAGGTGTCGCGATTACTCACAATGGAACGAAAACAGCATCGTGAGTATATCTCAATCGAATGTTTGACGATGTTTCACAGCACTAAAGTCTAATTTTCGCGTCGATTTAGAACCATAGATGAAATATTGGTCCATCACTTCACGTCTAACACGAATGAACAGTCAAAATAATAGAATGATAGGATATGATTGGCTCCAAAGAAGGCAAACACAGTCTAACTGCAGGCAAGGTCATGGAGTCAGTTTTTTGGGATGGGCGTGGCTAACTTTTATTTATTTTCTTCAGAAAGGAAAAGGAATCAATGGCAAGAATTATACCACACTTCTTGCAGCGTTTGAGTGATGAAATCAAGCAAAATCCGCTGCATTTGCCGAAAAAAAGGTTTTGTTTCTTCAACGCAATGCACCAGTTCACACATCTGCCATCGCGAAACCCAAAAGCAATGAGTTAAATTTCGAATTGCTTCCTCATGCATCTGCCAGATTTTCCCCTCTCGGATTATTTTCTGTTTCCGAACTTGAAAAAATGGGTCGGTGGTAAAATATTTGCCAACAATGAAGAGTTGAAATCTGCGGTTAATGGATATTTTGGCTACTACAAACAGAGTGTCAGAGCTATTGAACACCACTGGAAAAAGTTAAAAGGAGACTATAAAATAGAGATATTTTTTCCCAAATTTTTTGTTTTCTTTGCTAGGTCGTATGTCGTATATTAGAGTTACTCACCCTTTGCGTATAGGGTATCACCAGTTCATTTGCACTTTTATGAAGATTCTGCATTTACGAATGACACCAACGTTAGAATTTGGAAGTTCTTTGGTAAAACCAAACATATTTTCAATTATATTGAAAGGAAGACATCATATACATACTTTTCCTTCTATATACATATGTATGTATGTGGATAACACTTGGTGCATAGTGTCAGCACCGTCTTTTGTTTTGATGCAGTAGGAGATAACTTCAGGATACTTTTTAGCATCGTTATTGACAGTTGTGTCATGATGCTAGAAAAATTACGTATTTGTTCTTTTTAAGTGCGTAGCTCACCATGTTTACGTTGTTTTTGAAGCAAAATCTTTATTTTGCTTCAAAAATAACGATGTAGCTAAAGGATTTTTCGATGGTTTCATCTCCTTTGAACTACCTCGTTTATTTTGACGTAGCGCACCAAAAAGGGTTATATTCTTTCCGTAAAGGTACTGTTTAAATGTAACACTCGTAAGAAATTGTCAATTGTCAGATTCAGACCAGAATTGTGAATACTAGGTATTAAAGTTTGCACTATTTCGAATTCCAAATTTTTTTTATAGGTTACCCAGATAGACGATCAACATAAACTAAGCCATCAAGCGCAAAGCAGATGTAGATTCTCGAGTCCAACAAAATTTCAAATCCGAAGAATCAGCATCTTTCTCTGAAGCCAATTATTACTTGACATCCGGTATGATGCACGTTTTGCATTGTTGAGTAAGCAGAGCTCAAATGTAAGGTACCAGTGCTAATTCATCGGTTTCTCAACATGCTGCTCAACTTCTTTTATGGTCGAATCTAATAAATCTTCGTATTTCTTTAAATCGAAGTATGGACATCGTGGCTCGATATATGAGATTAGGAAATTCATCAGATAAAAGTTCCCTTGCAAGAGCAATCCCAATTTTTGCCCAGTGTAAATAGATAATCCACAAAATATGTAAAGTTCATCAACAGTTACATCAGTCGTTTTTGATTTCTCATTGTAAACACGTCTCACTTCTAAGTTGGTACCGTGTACAAATTCCTGCATAATAACTTCAGTCACAAATAAGTGAAAAGTTCTCTTTTAATACAGCAACCATATGTTTTATACCAAGCCAAGTGCACGTCGAATAATATTATGTTGTTGAACTTTATAAAAATAAAATAGCTAAAGCTGCAGGTTCTATTCTACCCTCCAGGTTGCTCGAGGAAATACAAAGAGTTGCAGATGCTTAAGGATTCGATTATTTCTATTACTAACATTTTCTGCATTAGTTTCATCACTATCGTTATCGCTACTGGATCCAGAGAATTCATAACAATTTGATTCAAAATCACTGTTCAGTGTTATTTCTGGAACATCAGTTTCACCAAAAGGTGGTTCATCACACTCATTTGCCTGTTGCAACAACGTTTCCTCGAACCTCGAATCACCAAACTTTACACTTTAAATTGACGTGTATATTCCTCGAACACGGTTGACTGGCGCTTATATTCTTTAAGAAATACATTATATTTAGTAGAAATCTTCTTATGATGTACATTTTCTATATTCTTTAAATTTATTTCACTGATTTTGGGGGGATACTGTTTAGAATAGTAAGATTCTAATTTAGTAGCAATGAAGTAAGGAGTAACGTTTGTGTTACATTTATATTATAATATTTTATTTATTTATTTATTTATTCGGTATTCAAAAATCAAAATGAAAAATTCAATCAACGTATTTGGTAGAAAACAAATATATTACTTCAAATATTCCATCGCCATCTCAGCTTATACAAACTTACAGCATATCATTCAGTTCGGTGAGTTCGACTCGAGGGTTTTCCTTGTTAGTCACATTTGAAAAAGTAGAGCAGAATACCTACCTAGGAAAAAGAAATGTTTTGACAATAGAGCAGGATGTCAAGTGACCGCCTACACGTACGTAAACAACCTCGAAGGATTACAGTGGAGAGTGCACACATATGAAATAAGAAAATTATGCTAATGGAGGCGTGCCACAGATATTTCCCAATATTCGAATAATTTTGATTACATTTGAATATATTTAAGCGGAAAACATTCTTCCGATGCAAACAAGTGCAAATTGTGCTCAATGAAGTTTTGACACGAAAGGTCACGTGTGCCTTATTTGCTATACTTTAATCCCTTTCAATAATGTTTAAGAAAAAATATATTTTAGATCTGTCTTTAATAAATTTTAAGTTAAATAATCAACTGTTTCAAGATTATGAAGATTAATCGAATATAAATAACGTAGTTATGCGCTCGAATGCTACTTAAAAGAAAGGTGAAATTGTTAAAGTATTCTGATTAAGATGACTTTATATACTACTGTTTTAGAAAGACAATTACACTGTTTATAAACGATATAGTCAAAAATGGCGTAAAAATAATAAATTCGATTAAATATCAGGCGCTAGAAACTAGAAAATCACACTTTATTTAAGTAAAATATTACGCTTCACATTTATAATAATTTTTTTCATATTTTCAAATTGTCCTGATTTGAATTCTAGCGCATAACTTAAAAGGCAACTCTGATGAGTTGTTTTTCGTTTTACTTTATATATGTATCTATAACTAAATCTGCAACTATCTTTTTCATATCTATATACAGGGTGTTTCAAAAAGAATATACGTATTTCGAATGTTTATATTTATTAAACTTTAAGACATACGAATATGAAACTATACACACATATTTACGAACCTCTTAAGTTCAGACTACAGATGTTCAATACGTCCTCCATCAGCAACACGAACAACATCACATCAATATTCCAATTCCTCCCACACTCGGGCAAGCATGGCAGTACAGATTCGGTTCTTGAACTCTTCCAGGTTCTGTAGGAGTGGTGGTACATAAACGTTGTCTTTAATGAAACCCTATAGGAAGAAGTCACAGGGTGTCAAATCCGGTGACCGTGGAGCTCAGCTGAGACATGCTAAGTCTCCAGCTCCTTGACGACCAATCCAACTGTTCGATAGAGTTTCATTCAGATATTCACGCACTTGACGGCTCCAGTAAGGGGGTGCAACGTCTTGTTGAAAAATGAAATTGCCTTCATGCGGCCTCGGAAACAACCAGTTTTGTAACATAGCGAGATACTGCTGACCGTTAACCGTGTTTCCATCAAAGAAGAATGGGCCGTAAACAGATGATCGGGATATCGCAGAAAATACATTGATTTTAGGCGAATCTCGTATAGGTTCAATGGCTGCATGTGGGTTCTGTAGACCCCAAATTCGAACATTGTTTGTTTATCAGACTACTAACATGGAAAGTCGCTTCATCACTGAATACGATGCGTTGTGCGAAAGTGTTATCATTGTCAATAGCATCATGAATCTCGTTACAAAATGCCACACGCTTCCGTTTGCCATTAGAACTCAGAGCTTGTAAGAACTGTAACTTATACGGCTTCATAACCAACCGACGTCTCAAAACACGCCAAATTGTTGTTGTAGGCAGTTGTAACTCCCGACTGGCACGACGAGTTGATTTTGAAGGATTACGTTGGAAAGCAGTTTGAATTCGTGCAACATTTTCTTCAGAAACATGAGGGCGGCCAGGACTCGTTCCTTTACATACACATCCTGTATTTACAAACCGTCAAATTGCACTTCGCAAACTCGAGAACACAAAATGATTTCTGCTGCGGAGTAGCCATTTTAAACATATGGCGGTTACCAAGAAAAACAGAAGACAACTGACATCTAGCGACTATTAAATAAACTAGACTAATTGTATTCGTTTCTCAAATAACCGAGCCGAGGCGCAGTGATCGATAGTTTGGACAAAATGTTACTTTATAATACGTATATTCTTTTTGAAACGCGCTGTATATTAAAATAAACAAAAGTTTTTTTGACATAATTATTTAATTACTTGATATCTTTTCCCGATTAATTTCCATTAGGTAAAAAATAATTTATTTCTGAAATTAATTTCCTGTCCATGCCAAATATTACTTCTTGAGCAATTATGAATTTACAGGATCCGGAGTTATTATTCTCTTAGTTTGTGGTAATAATTCACCATCTATTTTTCTTTCAATTAATGATGTCAATCCAAAATTAATTTTTTCATTATAATTCATAATTAGTATTAATTAGTATTTATTAATAATTAAATAAATATATGAAGATATGTTTCTAATATGTTAAGTAGCGATCCTCTCTACATTGTACTCTGGCATAGATAGCAGAACACAAGCCGGTATTTTTTACCTCTAAAACTAATTATTCTTCGCTACTCCTACGGAAGGGCCTAGTTTATTAGCATGAATTCAATGATTAAGCGATCCTGGTACATATAAGAAACCAGAAATATTAATATAATTACTATGACTAAATAGGCAATCCTTGTATATAAGATCTCAGAATTATCAAATTATATAGAAAATAAAAGATGTGGATGGTAAAGAAATTATTAGTAAATAATCATCATGCCTCCCTCTCACGTCCAATGAATTGAACGAAAAAGCGAGAGTGCATCTGTCTCGCAATGTCGGGAACTAAGTTTCCAGAGCGTATAAACAGATGGCATGCATCACGGCTATTTGCCAATTAAAAGAATGTTAAAAGGAATCATTCTATTATTAATAACACCCTATCTACTACATATGTTTCATGGATAGACCAATCATCAGACAGATTCTGTGTTATTAATGAACGATTCCTTGATAGCGTCTATCCATGAAACATATGTAGTAGATAGGGTGTTATTAATAATAGAATGATTCCTTTTAACATTCTTTTAATTGGCAAATAGCCGTGATGCATGCCATCTGTTTATACGCTCTGGAAACTTAGTTCCCGACATTGCGAGACAGATGCACTCTCGCTTTTTCGTTCAATTCATTGGACGTGAGAGGGAGGCATGATGATTATTCACTATTTTTCTGTATCGTAATGATATGATAGACGCTATCAAGGAATCGTTCATTAATAACACAGAATCTGCCTGATGATTGGTCTATCCATGAAACATATGTAGTAGATAGGGTGTTATTAATAATAGAATGATTCCTTTTAACAAATTATTAGTAGTTTTTACAAATCAGAATTACAAAAATCAAAATTTTAATAAATTGCTTGGGTTTCATGACATACTCTAAAGAAGTCCACGGCTTAAAATTTTCGTAAATTATTAGAATTTCCTTTCATAAAAAAACAAACTTATCTATGATATTACAAACAATACAATGTAGACAAAAATTTAACACGAACATTTTTTTGAAATTTGATAAAATACTAGAACTGTTTTATAAAGAAAAATTAGATAATTATGCTTTAAGAATTAGTTGTATTTTATCTCCAACTAAAGAAAATTATTCAGATAAAAAACAAAAGTTAGTAATGTGTTTTTAATAATTCTGGAATAAAGGAACAGAAATGAACAACTTTTGAAATATTTATCAAAAATTGCAAGTAAAGTAATTCTATTAATTTTCGTTTGATTAGTGGATTTTAACTTAATTCTGATGGATGGAATATTAGACATCTCTAGTTACAACTTGTTCAGTAAATTGAAAACGTTAAATAAATTAAATATGGAAAAAGCAGGTAATTTTGATGGAGCCTATGGTTGATTAACTTAATCACTAAAAGTTGATATATAACCCCTTTCCATGTTATTTTTCGCTACAGATGAGGACAACTTAGTTGTCGAAATCGTATACAGAATACGAAAATTAATGTGGAAAGGGGTTATATATCAACCTTCAGTGGTTATGGAAAAGCAATTAAAGATGTAATAGAAATTATATAATATCTTCTCCCATTGCACCCTAATTTACAGGGATGTCCTTTCAATTAGGACCCATATACTACTGTAGTGTAGTAGTAATAATTTCTCATCCATGACCTCAAAAAGGAAATCTACCGATCTCAAAAATTTCTAAAAAAAAACATTAAATTGCATTCATCAATACAAATGTATCGAAGTGACCTATAAGTGATCTATAAAATTAGTCACTTATGAGTGAAAAAATGCTGTTTTTGACAAATATTCAATTTTAGCGATATTTACATATTTTTTCCGATATTTGCACTTTAAATTTTATTGAGGTTACTCTATAATTTGATGGCCGCACCTTATTTTATGGGATTGTCACCCATATACTACTTATAACTATCTACATTAACTTTCGTTTTCTTCTCAAACTTCACGAAAACAAGAAGTTTCAATATACCTATTTCCTCTTAATAGCTTCGGAAGTTTTCCTACCAAAATATTACAGAAAAGATTTCTTTACAAAGTAAACACTGCTAATCGTGTCACGATTAAACGGATACGTTCATTTCCTCCTAAATTGTTTTCATATTTCCCGAAAAAAAGCTTACTGTAAAATCCGTGTATATCTCGTAAATAAAGTGAAATTATATTGCGATTACGTAGGTCGAGAAAACAACCATCGTCTGGTACAGTAAAAAAATTTATTTGTGAATTTTCGGATTTAATATACGATGACGCAAAAGTAAAATGCTTAGTTTGCGATAGACCTCACATATGCCAGAAGAAATATGATTGCAAAAAACACGTGGATAGTGGGCAATACAAAAAAAGAAATTGGCATACGATCGAATGAGCAATTTCTATTCAATTTATGTTCAACAATGACCGCTTCGTTTATTAGATACCATCTTACTCATTCTGGAATAAATACGCGAACTCTAAATTACCTAGTTCGAATATGAATTTGTATACCATCTGCTGGTAAACGTATTGAAAATAGAATTAAATCAAAATTGGAAAATAAAGAACTGATTATCTGAGGACGAAGCAACGGATTGTAAAAAAATTCTATTGTTAATGTCATAGGTCCTATAATAGAAAGGAAATACTTAGACCGTTATTTTTAATCTTACTAGCTTTCAAAAGAGTACATGAATGTACTGCCGAAGTCACTTCAAAAGACTTGTTAAATACGTTAGGATAATTTGAATTTACAAGTGATCAATTCTTAATATTACTGCCACAATTATTCGTTCTGTAAGTCAGTCTCTTAAAAACAGTTGTAATTTCTTACATATTACGTGTAAAATACGTACTTCACATTTTGTGGTAGAAACGATTGAACGCTGTTATTCAGATGTAAATGGTTTGATACGCACACAAAAGTAGTATTCTACTAATCTTCTAAACGTATTCGAGAATTTCACTGTCAATATTCCAACATCCACGAATCTTTAATGCCCTATTTTTACACGCTCAGGAACATGGTTAAAGACGCCATTATATTATTTTATATATTTCCAAAAGATAAGTTTGTAGTTTTACAATTTGATCCTAAAGAAGCAACTGCCGTCAAGGGAAGTTAAAAGAAATTCCAAGATGCCGAAGTTGAAGCAGACTTATATATATTTTATGTATATATATACATATATATACACATAATCAATGAACCCCGTCTACCATTCGTGTAGGGTTAGTCTATTTTTTTATTTTTCACTCACAAATTTGCGCCACTGCTTTTTGTTTTGAGCTAAGGTCTTGGCCTTCATCCACGACGTATACCTTCCTATCAGAATCTTTCCCATCATCTCGTCCCGCGTTTCTCTCGGTCTACCTCGTTTTCTCCTAGCCGAGTCTCCTGATTCCCATCCCTCACCGGCAAACTTGCATCCATCCTCACACTAGATCTCCCCACCAGCTGAGCTGTCGCCTCTCTATGAATTCTGCAATGGGTTCTACCTGTAAGTCTTTCCTTATTTTATCATTCCTTAGTCTTTCCCATTTTGTAACCTCCAGTATTCTTCTCGAGTACTTTATTTCAACAGTTTGTATTTTACTTTTTTATTTCCTATTCAAAACCCATGTTTCGCATCCATCGGTCAATATTTGTCTAGCAATCGTTTTATAAACTTTTATTCTAGTTGCCTTGGACACTTCTTTTTCATCTATCTATCTTGTTTATTGTGTAATAGGTTTTTATGGCACTTTCAATTCTTCTGTTGATCTCCATCTCTTGATCACCCGTTCTTTCTATAACCGAGCCCAAATATTGAAAGCTATCTACCTGCTCTATTTTTGTATTGTCTACCTCTATATTTATATTCCGTTTCTCTTCCGTTATTACTATCGCTTATGTCTTGGTTGTATTTCTTTTATACCACTCTTTCTTAATTCTTCATTCCACACTTGCATACTGTGTCGCAGGTCCTTTTCACTACCCGGCATTATGACGACGTTGTCAGCAAGAGCATATTCTGACATCTCGATTTGTTATAGTTGTCTGTAGCCAAGATGCAGACTTTTCGTTTTCTTGCTGCATCCTTGCATTATCTCGTTCATGTAGATTATAAATAGCACTGGACTCAGTACCCCTCCCTGTCTTACCCCCTTCTGTAGTTTGCAACATGTCCAATTTCATATTGTTACTTATAACGTAATTCCAGTTTTCTTGGTAAATGGTTTGGACTCATTTAATCAGCTTTTCCTCTACGCCTTTTTCAAGCAAGTTCTTCCACATACTTTCTCTAGGCACCTGATCAAAAGCCTTTTCTAGATCTATAAATGTTAAGTATGCCTTTCTCTTGTATTTAATTGCTCTATTTATTATTTCTTTCAGTGTAAAAATATGGTCCTCTGTACTTCTTTCTAGACCTATGAAAGGGTACTGGAGAAACAGTTAAGAAAAACTATAGAACCAAACAGATTTATAAATAATTTATTACAGAGATTTAAGCAAAGCAATGGATAAATTACATAATTTTTTGTTGCCGTTGGTGGATTCATTACTAATATTAATATCAGCGACGATGATAAGAATATTAATGTAATCAATTTCTATATAATAACTCGTCACTGTTAGTGATTAGCCAAAGTAGATAGTGTGCTAAAGAAAGATGTCGAACGATCGTTTTCTTCTTATAAGAACACTTTTTCCTCACCGCGAACTCAATTTGCAGAAACATCCGTGGAAACAAATCTGAAGTTTCAAATATTAAACCGATCTTATCCTATTTATACTTATACTGAAAATGCTACTTAAAATGGTGTTTCACATTTCATAAGTTGTATATGGTATACCTATATATTCTATTTTATTTTATTTACCTATTATCAAACGCACACCTAGAGCACGCAGCTCAATTTCGCTTCTTTATACTGATTAGTGAATTGCTAACAACAAAAAGTAGGACTACTTATACCAAAGAAACTAGGTAATCAACTTATGTACATTAATTCAACCAGCGACAACATTGTCGCAAATGCACAGTACAAAATCTGCGCCGACCAGCACTCTACTCATAACATAAAAGTATTATTATCGTCACGCATTGCCAATAAAAATTTACAAACACGATATAACAAACGTAACGTTGATAAACGTAAATTGTAAACACTCAAATTTCAAGGTAATATTGGTTTCTGCATGATTAAATTTGCCTAAAGTTTTCGGGATTCGTTATCCGGTTGATTATAACTTTATCAACCGGACTTACAATATATCAGTTTTAACATCTACACATAGAATATTTGTCCTGAATTGAATGTCCGAATGCTATAAATTTAAACCAAATAAGATATTCAATAGTTTATTTGTTTAATGTCTCATGTATATCATTTACTTTTCAATATACATACATATACAATGTGAAAAAAATGGTAACGAATAATTAAAAAGTAGCAAGAAAGTAATAAATCTTAATGTTGTTTTTTTGCTAAACCCTAACGAAAAAATTCATTCTTCTTTTCTTTATTTTGTATTAGTTCAGTTTGATTATTTGTACATTCTACAATTACGAATTAACTTATCGCTAGTTAAACAATTCTGAAGGATTTTGGTTTGGAATTGTGAAATATACGATCAAGTTGGAATGAAGAGTGAAATAAGACCGACTGTTCTCAAACGAAACTCGTTTTTGTTTGTAGGCTTATGATAGTTATAGACGAGTTCGACGTCAAACTCCACACAGTTTTTGAATTTTTCCGTAGAACATAAGACTGCACTTACTAAAGAATTAATAGTTTGGTGAAACTGCTTGATTATTCCTTCGAGGCCATTAAATGCTCAAAAATATATTTATGAAGTTCTAGAAACTTTCACTTCGTCATATATCCTACGACAACGGCACGTTCTAGCAAGACAATGCCCGTCCTCATGCTGCAAGAGGTTAACATTCATATTATCAATTGGCCTGCTCTGTTGCCACACTTGTCGCCCATAATATTTGTGAAATACATACAATTGATTGTAAGATTGGTATACTTTCTAACCATTCAATAACTTTATAACAGGCAAGGGTGTTACCAGTCACCATTTCTGGAAAATTGAATCAGAACAACACTATTTTGGAATTATCGAAAGATATTGTTAATGTGTTTGAGCAGCATCTTCCCAGTACGTGTACTCGTACTGATAGCATGGTTTCTGTCTGATGATTTTCTAATCATCTACAATGCCTTAAAGAGCTAAAATCGGTCACACATTCTCATTTTGCAATTGTGATATTTAAACAACTCTACAATATAGATGCTATCCGCTGATCAGCTACTAAACAAATACTGCGGGTACATATGTTTGTATATGCTGCTTCCTCGTGTTATCCTTATTTAAAAATCTTTGCAACTTGCTTGATTTAAAACAAAAAAATAAGGTTCACATTTGTGAAAATAAGCTTCTTGACTTACCCTCTTCGAATTTAACCTACAGCAATCGGAATATAATGAGCATTCCTTTATTCCTGAAGACGCATATCATTCCAGTTTATCAAAAACTGTTGAATTCCGATCAAAACGTAGTGTTACACGTCGTATATACAATAATTTGTTTATATCATGTTTATAAATTAATGTCTTAATTTAAATACAATTCGATTTTTAATTATTATAATAAATGATACCGCGCTTTTCATTTATTCTGTTTTTTTTCGGCGTGCCTACTTTCTATCGCACCTATTCTCTCGTCTCACTGGCTAGTTTAAATATGATCAGTCCTCTGCTCTTCAATTTACCACTTCTCTTCTTAAAGTCCCCAGCTTGTAAGAAAAAAGATACCCTTCTACTCTAGCCATGACCAAGGCTACACACATTTTTTCTGAGCTTGTGTAGTTAAGTTTTACCCGTACATGCAGTGTCCACGTGTTTGTTTTGCGACTGCAAAATATACATAGCATCCCGATCCAGGATACACACACACATATACACACAAGTACATCAGGTATCGTTCGATACATATTTTAGCCTAATCCTTTTCATATTTTATCCCCTAAAATTTGGTTTAAAAATATATATACTTCCACTGGATCAATCATTTTATTTTGTGATATACTATAATAAAAATTGAACGGATTTTCCTGCTCATCAATACCTCTGTAGCTAGATATCTTTAGTATGCTGAAAAACTTGTTTTAAATGCACATGCATTATATAATTTAAATTTAAATTCTGCGGGTTTGCAACGCCTTCAAAATTCGATTCCCTATTTATTAAAAATATTTATGTAATCAATTTTTTTATACTTTTAGTGTTTTTTTGTGGCTTCCGCCACTTTCTTCTACACATTCCTGTCTTTCATCTTGTCTCTTCGATTAATTATTCCAATTAATTTTGTGTCAATGATTACCTAGTTGTCGCTTCTAATTTTTAATCTCCCTCTTGGCCTATATTCTTGTGGCTTCCATTTAATAATCTTTTTATAATTAATTTTTACTTTACTTTTTTATTAGATCCCCATATGAATGCGTTCTTTTTGATTTTATTCCTTTCACATCTTTTTCAATTGAATTTTCTTTTATGCCTTGGCTCGGCAGTGTTCTATATTTTTATGTTATATATATATATATATATATATATATATATATATATATATATATGTATATATATATATGTGTGTGTGTTATAGATTCGGTTATCTCACAGTCTTTATAATTCCTCTTAGAGCACAAGTTATTTGAAAAGTTTGTTGGAATTTTGCGTATAATGTATTTGAACGTGTGGCAAGATGTTATAGGTTCTACAAATGTATGGAGAAAAATAAAATGTATTTCGTCATTTCATAGGAAAGAAGAAACGCTGAGTAAACGATCGAAACACTATGTTGTGTTTGTGGCAATGTCGCAACAGATTCAACAATTTTTGCATAATATTTTAGGGGAGCACAGATAATGACAGACAATTTATCCGGGAAAGGCTTCAATACGATGGTGGTGGTGTGTATACTGAATAACACGCCACATTTATTTCTCGATAAAATAGAGATCTCACTGCTCAAAGATATCCGAATGAGACTCTACGATTCATTCTTCTTCAGTATGTAGCAGCAGTAGGAGTAGAATTCAATTTTATTGACGATAATACTCGAGTAAACACAACTGGGCTGATGAAACTCATATAGAAATTATAGTGGTCAAACATTTTTTTGTAGTGATAGTCCAATAGAATACGCTTGGGATTTTGTGGGAATACATATTGCTATATGAAATGTACAAAAAATAATGGCATTAAAAATTTTTGACAGCAAAGGATGGGATATAAAATCATTAGCCGTTGAATTACTACCACTGCAAGAAAACTTTTTATAGTCTGAGAATAATGTTTGAATTATACTGACAAACACATTTAGTATTTGGGTACTACGTTGTATACTACCTGCTCCTCGAGGGTTCGCTGCAGCATTACTTTGTAGAAATATTTGAGTAATATTTATATTTGATCCCGCTCGGGTAAGAACTACGTGCAGTGATTTTAAATATATTTTAGTATTTTGTTTGTGTGTTGCAATTTAAATTTCTTTGAAATTTAATTCCCGCATGGACAAAATAAGTGCCGTATCACTCAAGAAAGAAACAATAATTAATGATCCCTTGAAAACCGGAATATACTCGGAACGGAAAAAATGTATTTCTCATCAAACTTTAATAAGTGTTGCGAAATTAGTCAACGAAAATACTGCCTGCATAAACACGTCTCAACAAAACTGTCAACAAAAATAAAGAAAAACTACAGTCAACGATGATCGTCTGATTATCAAAACCGCAAAACAAGACAGATAAATACCAATTAAGTCGATTCATCAAAACCTGAAAAGGAGAGGTTTAAACATATAAAGACAAGCTATTCAAAGACATTCGTACAAGACTTGACTAAAATGTAGGCGTCTCGTAAAAGAAACACTCAAATTGACAGATAGGATGAAAAAAGTGCAGTGGAATTTTGCCAAACGATACAAGGATTACGCAGCAGACGATTGTGAAAAGGTAGATATCAATATTAAATGTTTTAGTATTAATTAAAATTTTTGGAAATTGTTTTTAACTTTAGCATAATTCACAGGTCATCTTTAGTGGCGAATCAAAAGTATAAAAGTCAACAGAACGTACCCGATACGTGACATGGTTACCATTTGGATGTTTTAAAGAAGAATATACTGCAAAATAGTGACGCATCCTCCTTCCCTGATTAAACGATCATCTATCATAGCAGAAAGTCCAAGACCATTTTAGTTTGTCGAAAAGTATTAAAGCAAAAGATAGACATACGAAATATTAAATAGAAATGAAGATAATAAAAATTATATTATTTTCTGCTACTCCATCGTTAATTAAATACACAGAAATTAATTAAAAATTTCTGCGCTGGAGAAGGACTCGAACCTCTATCTGCCGTTTTCTAGACGACTGCTTTACCAATTAAGCCACCAGGCAGTGTGTCCAGCGCAGAAATTTTTAATTAATTTCTGTGTATTTAATTAACGATGGAGTAGCAGAAAATAATATAATTTTTATTAAATTTCCCATCGTGAAACTAATTTATATATTTATATATAATTATGAGAAATGAAGATACTTTATATATCTATGTCTTTTAATTAAATAATTTGAAAGAATATGCTTTTCATTACAGTTATATATAATTTATATAACCCCTTTCCACAATTAACTATTTGTAAATTCTGTATACGTACTTCGACAACCAAGTTGTCATCCAGATAATTTCAAACTCACCTGGGCCGAAAAATAAACAGTGATCTTGGTTTTGTGCGGATCGCGTACGGATATTCAAAGGTTTTACCAGGTGCGAATTCTCTGATGATGACAACTTGGTTGTCGAAATACGTATACAGAATTTACAAATAGTTAATTGTGGAAAGGGGTTATATATCAACCTTATTGATCAAGTCAATCAACCACAGGCTCCATCAAATTCAACTTCAATTACAGTTATATATCAGAACTTATTTTCCTTATGGTCCCAACTCAATGGCCAACGACTGTAATTCTCAAAGGAATTCTCGACATACTGATCTGGCCCTTACCGTTAACATATCAACTGTACGAATCAATGCAATCCTACACGAAATATGCACCATAAATACTCTTCCAACAAGACCACATTAAAACTAG
The DNA here is from genome assembly GCA_031893035.1 of Dermolepida albohirtum. Taxonomy (NCBI): domain Eukaryota; kingdom Metazoa; phylum Arthropoda; class Insecta; order Coleoptera; family Scarabaeidae; genus Dermolepida; species Dermolepida albohirtum. The sequence continues at coordinate 18,891 of JAVIWB010001229.1, forward strand.
CCCAAACAATGTCAAATACTTGTTCACAAATATACTGAAACTAAAAGTGATGATATACCAACTTTATTAATATTTTAACGAAATATCTGTTAATTGTCTTAAGTAATAACAAAATAGATTCTTAATTTTTGCAATGGAAAACTTTAATTTGTTGTTCAATGTAATGCTTTAATTTGTGTTACACTTCGATGGAATTATGAATATGGATTGGTCGTTTATTGAATGTTATACGGATGTTAATATCGACGCTTCTGTGTTTTATGATAGAATTTGCAATATTATCAAAGACCCTGTACCTAAATTTTGGTCTTTTAAACATGCCTTTCCACTATGGCTTACCTCTACCATCAGAGCTCTGACTAAAATGGCGACATATTATTTCAAAAGATGGAAGAAGAATAGGTGCCAATGTTATCGTCGCGAGTTCAATAGAGGGAGATGTATTGTGAAGCGAGAAACTGCTTTTACTTACAAAAGTTACATATCCCATATCGAGACCACTATTACCCGCGATCTTGCAGCGTTTCAGAAATTCATTAGAAGCAGAAGGGGCGAAACAAGAATTACAGGAAGTATATCATGCGACGGTGTGGATGCATCTATTCCCGAGGTAATTTGCTCAAGTCTTTCCAGAAGTTTTCCAATCTAATTCAGTTTCTTCATCTTTTGTGAGTTGCAGTACAAGCAATTACTATTATTCCTGATTCGTTTGACGATATCTTGAGATGTGTCGCAAATTTAAAGGCAAATTTTACAGTTGTACATGAATGGTCAAGTTTCTCGATTAGAGATTGCAGTCATGTGCTCTGTGAACCTTTATTCTATATCTTCACCCTTATTATTAAAAGTTCTACCTTTTCTGATATGTGGAAGATAAGCAGAGTTGTACCGGTATATAAAAGAGGTGATCGTCCGGATATAAAAAATTATAGACCTATTAACATTCTGAGTAATTCTGCTAAAATGTTTGAGTCTGTTATATATCAGCAGACCTATACTGAAACCAAAATTGCTCTTGCAACACATCAACATGGCTTTATGACCGGAAGATCTACAACAATTTGATAGAAATTACACAACTCGTGTCCAAAGACATTGATAATAGTCGTCATGTTGTTGTTATTTATATGGACTTTGCTAAGGTATTTGACAATATTGGACATTCGTTACTCTTACATAAGCTGAACAATCTTGGTTTTCCGCAAGGCTTTCTCAATCTTATCTGATCTTAATTTCATCGTTTTGGTTATACATATAGTATATGTTACAATTGATGTCAGCCGGTACATTTTACGCCCACTTCTAGTACGCCGCAGGTCTCTAATCTGGTCTCTCTGCTTGTTAATATATTTATAGATGATCGTCTAAGATTTGTTGAGCAAGATGTTTAGCGTATGCAGACGACTTGAAGATATTTTCGGAGAAGAGTCCAACTATGTTATATTGCAAAATAGATTGAAGATTGTACACGATTGGTCTATTGTATATGTTTTCGAAATTTAATAACCAACTCACTTTCCGTATCACGTAAATCGACTGTCGATGCTTAGAAGTAACCATGTCAAGATTTGTTTTCTTATCCGTTTTTGATTTAAAAATCTGGTTTCGAAGTCAACTTATTTCGCTTTTGTGAAAAGGAAAGTAGAATATGGCACTATTACATGGCATTCTTAGTACCTATATCAACATTTGCTTCTGGAAAAAGTGCAAAAGAGGTTTCTGAAATACCTGAGTTACAAGAATGATGGCTCCTATTATATTGGCATAGATTACTACGCTCTGCTTTAGAGACATTTCACACAGTCATCGGTCGGCAGAAGGAAGTTTATCAGTGCGAAGTTTCTTTTGAAATTAATTAATAAAGAAATAGATGCACCTGCGTTGTTATCGCAAATGGATTTTTCTGTTCAGAGTCTTACTATGCGAACATTGAACAGTTTCTTTTTGCCTAGAACTAAGACAAAAATCTTAAAAAAGCGCCATTATCACATATGGTCTCGTAAACTGTGAATCTCTTTCTAGACCCTTTCAGGTTACATTGTTTTGTTTACGAATCTTTATTTATTCTTTTCTCTTGTTTTCTGATTTTTAGATTGCATATTAATGCGTATTTTATGTTATATAGAAAATAACTTTTCCTATCTATATTAACATGTTACATTCATGTTATGTTTCTGATAATTCATGTCAAGTATTTATTCTGAAATTGTAATTTAATCCTGTTGCGTAATAAAGAATTATTACTATTATTATTATACTATTTCAAGAACAAATTTTTAGTTATCTTTCGATTTTAAATTTAGCTAGTATAATGCAGTCGGATAGATGAGTTTTCAACTATGTAAGAAGTTTTCTTTGCTTTTCAACATAAAAGATAATCTTTCATTGGCCCTTGTTTTAATTATACAATAAAAACGTCAACAACTTCTTCTCATAAAACAGCTGTTTACCAAAAAGGTTTGTATTTTATGGGTTGTAAACCGTACACGGGGCTGCTGTTAGACATAAACAAGGGAACAAATTTTACAAAATCTGAAACAAAGGTTTAAGGATTACTACTTTCAATCTTGTTACGTAATGGAGGGTTCTTTTAATAATTAATATTTGTGCGTTTACAATTCTATACATATTATATCGAAACATTTTTAATTCCGCAACTTACTTCCTCTCTGTCAAGTTGCACTCAAGTCTTTTCAAATCATTGTACTTGTTTCGATTTTGGACTAAATTATATTATTAAACATTTTAAACCTTTAATTTCTACGTATTATTTATTATAATCAGAGCTGCTAGGTCAAGTGGTTCGTCAACAAGTTACATTTAGTAATTGGACCAATGATTTAAAACTGGTAAAATATTTGTGCATTTCAGTGTACAGTTGACTAAATAATTATTTAAATAGATTAAATGATTAATAAACATTTGAGCTGCCTATATTCGTATCGTAAATTCTTGTTACTTATCTAACGAAGAACCATCAATAGCTCCATTCTACGTTCAATAGAAAGTCGTGAAAGTTAGAGGCAGTAAATTTTAATAATATACAAAAACTGTGAAACGATTACTCTTTTGTTAAATATTATATATCTCAATGAAATCTGCAGCATCTGGTATGTTGCCTGTCTGTCAATATACATTTGTGTTACTTGCCGAGGATGTATTCCACCTATTACTTTGCTTTTTAGATTTCTTTTTTATTGTTGTTGGTCATTATACATATGTTCTTCTGCATTGAAATTTATGTACATGCAGCGCTGCGGTCGTCTTTCCACGCATACGAGCTTTGCTAGTTAGCTAGCGGAAGCATTTGTTTCTGTTTACGTTTAAAATGCTTCGGACAATTGAAAAACCCACCGTTTATGAAATACGTGCCTTGATCTGTTTTCTGCATGCAAAAGACGTAAAAGCGGTCGAATTTCAGCGACAGATTAGTGAAGAGTACAGAGAAAGCACTATGAACGAGGAAATTGTACAAAAATAGGTTAAAGCACTCAAAGATGGTAGTACCAATATTCATGCTGAGGAGCGTAGTGGGCGACTATTGATTATTACTGAACACAATACGGAAAATTGATGCAAAGGTTATAGAAAACAGATGATTTAGTCATTGTCTGATAAGTTTCTACAATTTTTAGGAATTGTTCTTTGTGAAATTGTAGCAGAACGCTTAAATTATCAGAAATTATGCTCACACTTGGTATTGAAAATGCTACCTGAGGTGCATAAAACCAATCGTGCGGTCAGTGCTTTGACTTTTCTTGAGCAGTACCCTGATAAAGGTGATGAGTTGTTACTAGGTCATGTAACTCCGGTATCAAAACGTAATCTACAGAATGGTAGTATTCAAAATCATCTAAAAAACGCGAAGATAAGCAAACAATTTTAGCACGCTTAATTATGTGTGTTTTAGAACATGCAAGGGATGTTGCTTGTGAAATTTCTGCCTCAGAGTGGCACGATAAATTCTGAGATCCATTGTAACATCTTAACTAAACTGCATCGTGTAATCTAAAATAAGAGACGTGTCATACTCAGCAAGAGAATTGTTTTTCTTCATGAGAATGCCCGTCCACACGTGGCTCATCGAACCCAGATGTAAGAGTAACACATGGCTGGGAACTACTTGACCACCATCCGTATAGCCTTGATCTAGCGCTCAGTGACTACCACGTATTCCTTCACTTGAAAAAGAATCTAGAAGAACGCCAGCGACGACGACAATAACGATGACTTGAAAACGGCGGTACTGCTGTGGTTAGTAAATTAAGCGGCAGATTTCTGTTAGGATAAAATTCAGACACTGGTTGTAATTATTTTGAAAAGTAGAGTAAAGTGAGGCTTTTTTATAAAAAGAAAATTGGAAAAAAAATTGCATTCGTGTTCTTTTATACTAAAATGGTACTTACTTAAACACGCACCTCGTATTATTGTTTTAGGAAGGATATTGCTTCTCAATATCAGGAAATATGTTCTGGGGTTGTTTATCTGAATTTTTTGTATAAATCGAAGTTCATCTTCCCTCCTCTCTGGGTAATCTTAACTGTGTATAGACCCTAATAGAACATTTATGCCTCTTAAAATTTGGTATTACTTTTCCTTAATAAATGTTAGTGCTAGAAAATGGATTTATTCTTTTCAAATAACTCTGTATACTGTGTGTCTGTTATTATAATTATTTTAGTCCTAAAAGACTATTTTGTTATTACAAATTCAACAAATATAATCAATAAAATATGTTATAGACAGTATGTCTTGGAATTTAGTTTATATATAAAAACAAATCCAATATTTTCACAAAAAAGAAAAATCCTAACTGCATATAAAAAGTACAATTTTTCTCTGGTTTTACTAAAATATTATATTAATACAAGAGTAAGCTTGACAAGCATCAGCACTAAAAACAGTAATGAATAGTGTGCTGATACGTCTGAGTACCTAATTTTTCCTTTGGTGGAAGTAGCCCCAGCATCAACTCAAATTATACGCTATCTCCAAGATTTTTATGTTATAAAGTATTTTTAGTAAACTATCATTTTAATTTTGCTTACTTCGACTTTAATTTTAGACCCTGCTACAAATTTCAAATAAAAAACTGAGTATATTTCAACGAATTTTTTCATCGTATGGAAATTTTCATATGAAAATAAGAATTTAGAGGGGTCGCAAGATTTTATTAACAAATTCAAAGACTCTTTCTGTTTCCAGAAATTAATTTTAATGTTTGTCTCAAAGTTAATAATAAATTCATATAAAAATGATTCCAATATGACATTCTGTTCTTTATGAAAATGGTTTAATTACGAGTATTTTAATAATGAAGGAAATAAATTAAATTCAAATACATGTCAAAAATTCATAAAATGTTCTCTTACGTTAAATTAGAATGACCAAAAAGAACAAGATGGTAATATACAGTTACGCAAAATAAATTCGCAGTTTGAAAGGGATCTATCTTTTTTATATATTTATTAACAATTTGGTTTCATATAGATGCCACTACGTTTTAACTACTTCCAAATGTACCGTTTTAATATATGTAATTTATATTGGTGTGATTTATGTTCCGACTGACATTTGCTTTGAAGATTATGAATTATTTTTGAACGCTCTTAAATTAGAGTTAGCTTCTAGATAAAAATATTATAATTTCTGAAGATTTCAGTTGCTAAAAATTTAATACGTATTCTAGATTAACTATTTTATATGATTTTATGAATTTCCTACATCTGCGTCAATATACGAGACTTGTTTTTTAAGTAAGGACAGTTTTGTTGTATACTACTGTGGCCAACAATAGTAAGGCTTTTTAATTTAAATTTCGCGCGAAAACCCATTCGTCGATATATTTTTTTTCTATGTTGATATGACTGTCAGTGATATCTGTGCCAAATGTCACATCAAAATAATCACTAGTGTTTAGTATACGCTTATCTTTCTGAAGTACAAAAAGTGCATTCGGCAACTTTTACAATGAGTGAAATTATTAAACAAAGAAGTTCCATTAAATTTTGTGTACAGAATCAAATTTCTGGTGCCGAAACGTTCAAAATGTTGCAAAAGGCCTGCGGTGATAATTGTTTGTCGCGAGTAAGTGTTTTTGATTGGTACAAATTATTCAAAGAGGGTCGAGAACGCGTTGATAACCAACCACGTCCAGGACGGCCATCAACATCAACTGATGATCAATACGTCAATAGAATCAAGGAATTGGTGCTTGAGAATCGACGATTAACAGTCAGAGACCTTACTGACATCGTTGAAATATCGGAAGCATCAGTGAAAACCATTTTGAAAGATCGTTTGGGCCTAAGACAAATGAAAGCACGATTTGTTCCAAAATCACTCAATTTTTTCGAAAAACAGCGTCGCGTTGACGTCTGTGAAACAATGCTTTCCGACTATTAAGACAAAATGAAAGACATCATAACTGGAGATGAGACTTGGATCTACGCTTATGACCCGGAAACAGACGATCAATCGGCCAAATATCCTATCAAAGGCGAGCCGAAGCCCAAAAAACCACGTCAAAGCAAGTAAAAAATCAAGGTTATGTTGACAGTTTTCTTCGATTATCGAGGTGTAGTGCAGAATACTATTTGAGTGTTATGCGTCGTTTGCGCAATGCTATTCGTAAAAAGAGGCCAGAATTATGGGCCGACAACTCTTGGTTTTTGCACCACGATAATGCACCGTCGCATACTGCATTAATTCTTCGTGAGTTTTTCGCCAAATTTTCAACCAATATCGTGCCGCAACCACCGTATTCGCCTGATTTAGCTCCGTGTGACTTCTGGCTATTCAGCAAACTCAAACGATCGCTCCGGGGAAACCGTTTTGAGTCAATTGAAGACATTAAACGTGAATCGCTACGCGCATTGAAGGCTATTCCTGAAATTGACTTCAACAACTGTTTCGAGAATTGGAAGAAACGTTGGCACAAGTGTATTGGGGCTAGGGGGGATTATTTTGAGGGGGATGAAATACAGTAGTACACTAATAGGTGATGCGCGCACCGCTACGGGTGCTTGCATCGTGTCCCGGCATTCCTTGGGAACAACTGTGCTCAGTAGCAGCTGTGTAGGTAACCTCTACGGTCTGTTCTGTGTCTTTAACATATTCGAAATTACCGAATCACCCATCGCACCATAAATGCGGTAGCCTACGCCCATCCCCTGTGAAAGCTACGCAGAGCGATTCAAAACAAAAAAGTGGCATGCTGACAGGGGGAGTTTTGCTACTCCATGACAATACAGGCCTCACACCGCAGCTCAGATTCGAGCTTTATTAGGCTCTTTTGGCTGGGAAGTTTCGGACATCTTAAGTATTGACTTTTACTCATTTACTGTCAACAGATTTAAAAATTTTCCCATTAATAAAAACAAATATTACTTTTAGAGAGCTAGTGAGTTTGGATGAAATGGTCAATGGTTGTCCTTAGAAAATAGTATTAATGTAAATGTTGCCGTTTCAAATTTTTACAATAAGATATACGCTGTTATTGATAAATACATGCCAAGAATGTCTATTTCTTTACGTAGGTTTCTAATATGGTGTAATCAAAGAAAAATGAAATTAACGAAGATAAAGGATCATCGTAAATGAACATAATAACAATCATCAGGGTTTGCAAGGCTATTAATATTGGTCAAAAATTAAGCACGAGTTGCTTTTGATAGGTTTGTACCTACTGTTTAAGAAAACTTAATAAACTATCCATTAAAATGATATATTAGGCAAATGAGCGGTAAATCCAGAATCTCAGCAACTTCAGAAACTGATATGTTAACTGAACCATTAGACATTATTGAGGCTTTCGTAGGAGTGTTTCCATCCAGCCCTTGTCTATTTCTACAAAATTATAGTTCGTCGGCAATTACTTTGCATGAATATTACGTACACTTCGAAAAATAGAACCCAATAACTCCGCAGGTCATGATGGTCTTCCTAATCTTCTAGTTAAAGATTGTGCCTAAATATCGGATTTTTCAATAAGGACATAACAATTTTGTATTTAAATAAAACCCAGAATAATTGAGATATTGTGCTGAAATTTATTACAGGTACAGTACACATGTTATATTTAAACATGCTATTCGTTCTTATGATCGCCGCGAGCACGTTTGCAGCTATCGATTCTTTGAAGCCAATTTTCCACTACTCTTTCACATATATCGTCCCGAATGTTGACAATTTCGCGTTCGATATTGTCCCTGAACTCCTCTAACGTTTTTAGCTTGTTGGCATAAACAAATGACTTAAAGTAACCCCACAAAAATAAATCCGACGGCGTTAAATTGCATGAGCAAAGTGGCGACTTGAAAACATCATTTCTTGAAATTATATGGTTACTGAACTTACCCTTCGATAGACCAATTATTTGACCAGCTGTCTGACATTTGGCACCATCTCGTTGGAATCACATATCACTGATATCAAGTTCATCCAATTCTGGCCAAAAATAGTCTTCCAACAACAGCGAACTCCATTGACCATAACATCGTGAACATATGTGAACTGTTTTATGACATAGTTTTGATATCTGAAACTTGGTTAAATGCGAGTTTTAATAGTACTGAACTGTTTCCTTCATGTTATAATATTGTACGGTCTGACAGACGTTTTTCTCTGTTGGGTCGATCCACTGGTGGTGGTGTACTAGTTGCTTTGTCAGATAGAATAATATATGAAATATCAGACAACGCTTTCCTTGACATACTTGCGCCTCCAATTGATCTACTTGTTTGTAAATGCCGACTGAACACTTTCACTTTCTGTATTGCTGTAGTATATATTCCTCCGGATACTGCGATCGATATTTTCGAAAAATTTTTCGAAGCTCTTGAAATATTTTTTCTCAATAAACTTGTCTTATTTGTTGGTGATTTTAATTTACCATTTTTTATATCTGATCGAACATCTTCCTGCTCTAGAGCTTCTACGCTGCGAAGTTTTTGCAGTGCCTTGAATTTCAAGCAGTATAACACTATGGCTAATTTGGATGGTCGTTTTCTGGATTTGATTTTCTCTAACCTGGATAGTATGATAACGGTCACTCGTGACGATATGGCACTTGTCCAGGAAGATCTCTATCATCCGGTTCTACTTATTGATGTTGAATCTTCATCTATTACAAAACCCGTTCAGTTTCCCTCCTCGAGTGATACTCGTTATAACTTTCGCCGAGCAAATCCTCAGACGCTGTACAGCGATTTGGCGAATGTTGACTGGTCTTTCCTTGATTGCTATACACATGTTGATCTTGCTGTTATCTCATTTTACAAGATGATCTATAATATTTTTGATAGATCTGTACCAAGATACTCTCCGTCTGTAGCACTTTCATATCCACCTTGGTTTAATAATGTAATTAAGAACAACCTGAGTGTCCTAAGTTTCAAATCTAGTGGTATGTATCCGGATTGGGGTATGGAATACTCAGCACTGTTGCAGCAACATGATGTGCTAACTTTGTCGCATCGTACATCTGTCCATAGTGCGCGATTTCTCTTCAAACTAATCAATAATGAGACTGATTGTTCCGATCTACTAGCTAGTGTGAGTTTTTGTGTTCCTCGTGCGTCGTCCCGCTGTGTGCCTACCTTCACTTATGGTACCCCAAGAACCAATCTACGGTGGAGGACTCCATTAGTTCATATGTCTAGGAACGCCGACGTTATTTACAGTGACATTTTCAATGGAACTGTTATGTAACTTATATGTATGTGTATATCTATGTACCTTTTTCTTTTTTTTATTATTCTTATTTTGTATGATAGTTTATGTACGTAATCTATTTTGTCCTGTAAGTGGGTTCTACCTGTTGGACAATAAACGTTATTATTATTATTATTACTATTATTATTGTGATCATTTTCATCGTCGCAAAAATTTGGTCCAATCACATAAGCATGAAATCCACACCACACAGTCTTGTGGTTTTTGTAGTTGTAATGGAGTCCCTTGAAGCACATACATATGAGTTTGTTACAATCAAATAATGTATATTTTGCTTATTGACAAGTCATTAAGCCAAAAATGAGCTTCATCACTGAAGATAATTTTTCGATGAAATTCAAAATTTTGTTCAAACTTTAACAAAGCCCAAGAAGTTTTGCCTCTTCAAACGATCAAGAGGCTTCGGTTAATGAATTAATTTGATCTTGTGAGAGTGTAAGCCAAGACCTTTACGCAAAATTCACCACAATGTGATTTGAGAGATTCCCAATTCCTGCGATTGGCGTGGAATCGACTGATTTGGCTCATTTTGAACTGAACCAATTACGTCTGCGATATTCTCGGTACTTCGACCGATACATTGTCTCATTGGCACAGGAATATCCAATAGTGAATATTTCGACTCGAATTTATCCACTATAGCACGCACAGCCTGTCTAATGGGGTGATTATTACAGCCCCTCTTAAAGTTGCGATCATCGACTCAAAAATGCGGTAGTAACTTCCAAATATTGCTCGTTCCTGAACTTCATCATGATACAAATGTTAACTTTGACTAACATTTTGACGTTGAAAGATCATGAAAAACGTTCAAGAATGCGCTCGTATTAAAAGACAAATTTCTTATGACCCCATTGGAAAACGTAATATACTATATATAAAGGGTGTTTCAATTTGCGCTGTTTTTTTTAAGAATAAATAAAATATAGATGGCACACTGAATTTGTCTGGGTATGTGGGCATTTAAAAAGTGTAATGTTTGACATTTATAAAAATGGCTTCATACACTGTACAATGAAATATTACGAAGTATACATATATAACATATATAGAAGTATATATATATATATATATATATATATATATACGAGCATAGCCGTTTATAAAGGTGTTTCGAATTGCGCGGTTTTCTTTAAGAATAAATAAAATATAGATGGCGCACTGAATTTGTCTGGGTATGTGGGCATTTAAAAAGTTTAATATTTGACACTTATAAAAATGGCTTCGTACACGGTACGACAACGCGTTCAAATTGTTGAATTATTTTATGAAAATCAGCGTTCTGTGAAAAGAGTTTTTAGAAAATTACGTGAATTTAAGGTTTACATAATCGTCCATTTGAAAGCACTGTTGGTCGAATTATTAAAAAATTTCAAAAGACCGGTTCCGTGGAAAATCAAAAAAGTGAAAAATATGCTATTTGCTTCTGGGTTTCCGGGCTGGAACCGCGTCACTAGTATATCTGCCGACGTTTCGTACCCATTTGTATGGGACATCTTCAGGGCTGAACTACTGCACTGAAACTGTCAGTTTCAGTGCAGTAGTCAGAAGAAAATATTTGTTTTGTTTGTGAAAGTGTTGATGAAGATCCTGAAATGTCCATTAGACGACGTTCACAACAACTTGGACTTAGTGGATCAATAACATGGCGTATTTCATTTAAAACGTCGTTTATTTGTCAATTTCATCAATGAACAACCAGCTGATTTTTTGCCTTATTTGGGGTGAGGAAAATCCACGAATTATTCATGAGGAGCCTATGCATCCTAAACCAGTTACTGTTTGGTGTGCATTATGGTCAGGTGGTGTAATTGGACCTTACTTCTTTGAAAATGTTGCTGGTGAAACTGTAACTGTCAATGGTGATCGATATCGTAGGATGATAACCGAATTTTTGTGGCCCGCATTAATGAATATTGATCTAGAGGATATGTGGTTTCAACAGGATGGCGTTACACCTCACTTTGCACAAAAATCAATTGATTTATTGAGAGGAAAATTTCCTGGACGTGTAATCTCAAGAAACGGTGATGTTAATTGGCCACCAAAATCATGTGATTTGACACCGTTAGACTATTTTCTTTAGGATTATGTGAAAAGTCGGGTTTATAAAAACAATCCACAATCAATTCCTGCTTTGAAAGATGAAATTATTCGTGACATTGGTGAGGTTAGAGCCTCAATTATGTAAAAATGTCATTAAAAATTTTAACAAAAAAGTGGACGTCTGTGGAGCTGCAAGAGGAGGCCATTTGGCAGATATTATTAAATGTCATAACTGATACTTCAATTACCAATAAAAAATTCTTGAAAGTGAATGCAAATTATGTGTTTTATTTATTCTTTAAAAAAACGCGAAATTTGAAACACCTTTATGTATTACACTGCAAAAAACTGTTATTTTAAATACTTGCTCAATTGTCAAAAATTTCTAATAAAACAATAGGGAAAAGAGTAATTTCATTTTCATTTAAATGAGAAGATAATATAAATGATAATAATAATAATATTCTGGCGCGAAATTAACTAACTTTTCTTATCCTAATAAATAAAAATTATTTAACAATTTAAGGAATGCCCCTTTAGACCACATGAAAACGCTGAATTAATTTACGAATATTTAAAACAAATTATAAACATTCAAATATTACTTCGGGCCTAACAAGCCCAATTTATACGTTTTAAGCTTACAGTGCTAAATTTTCATCAAAACAAAGAAAAAATTTTAAGAAACTGTAACAAATTTTATATACTAAAGGATCGCCTCAAATGTTTAACTATGATTTCCAAAGCTTGGCGATTTGTATACGTTTTTAGCGATTATTTCTCTCATTTTTATAAGCGAAACTAGGATGCGATGTTCATCATAAATCCAAAGAGACGTAACTTCGCTTCTTCTTTTATCATCCGGTTGAAAACGCTTAGAACGAATTAAAAATGCATGAATTCTTCTAGAAAGCAATGAATACTTCTACCTTTAAACGGTGTCATTATTTCATACCCGCGAGAAATAAAAGTCGTGTGTGTAGTGTGAGCATGTGTGTCTATTTGTTTGTTCAAACTGGTTTGTTTTAATTTCTCTCTAATTTTGTTATGAGTATGTTCTTACGTATTTTGAAATTGCTTTCTGGAAAATAATTAATTTGCAGTTTGTTTTCCTCTAAAATTTAGTAGCGTAAAAAATGTCTGTGTTTTCTTAAGAAGAGTTTAGTGTGGAAATAATAACAATGGAACAAAGGGTACGAGGAAAGTTTTGCAATACAGCTTTGTTTATTTAATTTTTCAAAGTAATTTCCTCTACACTCAATACACCTCTCCATCCTCCGAAACCAATCTTTAAACCAATTCGGACAAGTTTCACTAGGGAATAAAGCACACTCAATGTTCCAAGCCCGCAGAAGGTCCTCATCACTGGAAAACCGCCTCCCTTTTAGCTTCATTTTCACATGCGGGAACAGTGCAAAGTCGCAGGGAGCAAGATCTGGACTATAGGGAGGGTGCTCGAGAAGTTTCAATCCTGTCGTGGTCAAACATTCGGTGCAGGCTTTGGCACGGTGAGCTGGAGCATTATCGTGATGGAGGAACCAGGTGTCCATTCTTGACTTTGGCCGCAGGTTATTCATAGATCCAATGACTTTAGGCAGGCAGTATAGCACTTAACTGTTACTGTCTAAACTGTCTCAGCTGTAACAGATAAGTGCTATACTGCCTTCTGTGTGCCCAAAACGACGCGTTCCACAATTCCGCTCGATTTGAAAAATACAGCTACCATCTTCTTCTTTGCAGATCGGGATTTTCCGACAACTACGGGTGTGTCCTCATCGTCAAAGACCCAAACTTTGTTTTGAGCTTTGGCCGGCACATCGTAATAGCACAACCAAGTCTAGTCACCTGTCACGATGTGATTCACATACCGAGATTGTCCCTTTTTAAACTTTTTAGCATCTTCCAGCACCAAGTCACCAAGTTTCTTCACGTGCAAATGATCGTGCAGAATCGAACGAGTTGCTGGTGCATTTAGGCCTCAAGTACCTTCTATCTGTTGGTAGGTCACCCGCCTGTCCTCGCCAAGCATTTTTCTCACAGTAGTAACGTTTTCCTCCGTAACTGACGTTCGTGGCCTTCCCGGACTCTCAGCATCGTCAACAGTTAAAATTCCCCTTTGAAATTCTCTATATCACCTGAATATCGTTGTGCGATGTGGACAAACATCACCTAGCGCAAGAGTCATTTCTTCGAAGCACTGGTCTATGTTTAAACCACGCACGAAATTATAACGCAAAACTACCCTTATCGCATTTCGTAACCACGATGCCATCTCAAGCACTTTACACTCACACTGCTAATGAATAACTGAGCTCATCGACATGGCGCGGCGACTACTATGCATGTATGAGCATGTCTCAACATGCAGCAACAAACAGCTTCCTACGATTCATTGTTGCATCATATTGCAAATCTTTCCCTTTACACTACTCGAAATTTTTTGCTTGGCGCTGAGAAAGGTGCTGCATTCCGTAGATGCCTACTAATACAGTCACCAAACGTATTATAGCAGCTTAAGAGACAGGTCAAATTTTTTATTATTATTAAATCTTTGTAGCGGTAACAATGTGTGCAAGTGAGTGTTATTAACCAATTAATGTAAATTTTTATCATTAATTTTAAAATTGTAAATAAATTTAACAATGGGTACTATGAAAGTATTCATAGATAGGCACGAGAAATTGTTTTTAAGGTGTATATAAAAGATAAGAAAAATTGCACGATCGACAAACCATTATTTATAATTTTCACAAAACCGGATAACGAGTTACAGTGAATTTTTTACCTGAGATATTTAAGAAAGGTTTAGATACTTTTTGTTCAAATACTTGCTAAAACGTACTTTGAAAGTATATGGCGTCAAGTAGTGCAAAGCAACAAATAATCGTCAAATTTTAGTTAGAAGTAAATATTCGACAATTGCGAATTTCTTGCAAGAAATTAAATCTTTCGTAATACAAATAGGAATATAGTACTTTTAGATGAAATATACCATATTTTCCCTATCTATGGGGAAACGACTAATTATAATTCTTGCAGATAATGAGCTGGGACTAGTTCTGAACGGATCAGTAATTCCTCTATCTGATACTAAAAGTAGGGATTTCCATGGCGAAATTAATTCTAGAAATTATGGGAAATGGTTACTAGAAGAACTAATTCTAAATTGACCACAAAATTCTGTTAATAGCATATAATACTCATACCATAGTATTCAAATAAATTACACGCCTGGTTCATCTAATAAAAAATGTAATACCATATAATGGATTGTTTATTGAAGAAAAATATAAAGTTTCATTCAAATATATTAAAATCACAACTTTGTCAGTTAATAAACGAAAATAAATATATGTTGCATGTTCGCAAAGAAATTCATCAAATTTACATCACATATTACATAAATTTGATGAATTACTTCGTGAACACGGACAACGCCTTTAAGACTACCACCGTATTACCCGGAACTAAATGTCGTAATATGGGCTACTGTCAAACACAGTGTTGGGCAGACAAATACTACGTTTAAATTGACCGATACAGAAATTTCAGCAGAAGAGGTATTTGAAAAAATTACAAAAAGAAATTGGGAAAGTCGTCGCCATGCCGTTAGAAGAGCAGAACAAAGATACTTGGAAAATGCGACTTTTGTGACTATAGGAACTGAAGAATTAATTGTATTATAGAAGTAGATAGTGAAAGTAGTAGCAGTAATTATGAATGCTGTGACAATAACTGAAAAAAATTAGAGGCTGCAGACACTTTACTGAAATGTTAACTATTAGCATACTGTAATATTAGTATTTATGTTACAAATTTTCTTCATATTTATTATAATATGGTCTTCTTAGAATTTACGTATAAATTTTTTATGCTTTTTTAATTTCGTCTTTCATTCATGTCACGAAAAGTATTTTCACATACTACAATGGAACATAAAATATCTTAAAGTCTTCATATTCTTGATAAATATTAATAACAATATAGGATACCGAAATTTACAGAATAAAAATTTAAAGATTTCATATATTGTGAAACATACATAAGTTTCATCTAAGAGAATATAATAAGCTAATCGTCATCAATTAATTTTTTACTCTTAGCAAAGAGTGGCTACAAATAAAGGTTTGTTCTTTTAGTTTTTTAAGAAAATTAAAATATGGTTAAAATTATTTTAAAATAAAATCATAAATAGTACATAATGCGTTCCTTCTTTTGTTGAGACTTTTACAATTGGAACAATAAAACAAAATAATGACCGAAGACTATATATCTCGAGAATCTCGAATAACAGCGAACACATCTTTATTACATTGGTCGTAATATAGAGAGCATCTGCTAACATGCAAATAAAATGCAGCAAAACTTTTTGATTTAACTGGTCTCCGTTCAGACCAGAACTCATTTCCTTGGAAACCATTTTGCTTCTCTATAAAACAGTAACGCTGAATGTACTGCTCCCATATCTTTATAAAGTCTTGATTTAACGGACCTCCTTTGATATAATTATCTACGGTTACAACTGTCGTAAGCATAATATCAGTACTCATTTCTTTAGAAGGCAAAGTTTCTCTGTAAATCTTACAATGTGTCCAGACACACTGTAGAGATTTATGTGTCAGGTGCTTGCAAACTCTTCCAGATATTGTACGAGAATCATGGGTGTATATTCCGCCCCAATTCGCCTCGTTTACAAAATCATTTAATGCATTAAATTATGCAAGTGGACGTCAGTTTTATTGGCTTGCAGAAAAGTAGTTCTTCTACAGCTGATATGCCATCACAAAATCGATCATAAGCAAGTACCACAAAAGAACATCTTTAATTCTATCTATTACCTCATCCAGCTAAATTGAAAACAATATGTCATGCAACTTCCCGAAAAGCTGATGTTCTACATTTTCGGCTATACGAAGTATTGCAATTAAATAACGAAACTGCGCTCCTTTCATCGGGCAGCCGCATCGGACGAGGCTGTAATTGGAATACCATTGACGGTGATACTTTCCAAGCAACAACCCGTAGTTTGGGTCTCTGTCTGCTTAAATTTACTTTCGAGCTTTAATTGTAGAGGACACTGTTATTTAGTAATGTGGTGATAATAGTTGACATAAAAATCGAGCAGCAAATATATCAAGGTTGTTATCACCTGACTGGCTGTCTGAGGGTCAAAATATTAATCAGAAATACTACAAAGAAGTCCTAATCAAGATGAGGGAAGAATAAGGAAGAAAAGACCGGATCTGTGGAAGAATGACTCGTGGACTCTTCACGAGGACAACGCGCCAGATAACAATGCCCTATCTATGAAGCAGTTTTTAGCGGACAAGCACATTGCTGTGCTTGATTATCCTCCGTATTCGCCAGATCTTGCACCATGTGACTTCTACCTATTCCAAAAAGTGAAAAATGCATTGAAATGAACGAATTTTCAGTCTGTCGAACATTTAAAAGCAAAAACAGCAGAGTTGTTGAAGCAGTTAACAACTAATAAGCTACAGCATTGTTTTGAACAATAGAAGACATGTATACGTATACAGCGGCATATAGAGAGAGAAAGAGAGTATGTTGAATATATTTATTATTAATAATATTTCTCACAGAGGTCTCGTTATTTAATTGTCACACCTCGTATCAGCAATTCGACGCGCAACGGTATCATTTGATAGAGGTATGGACTGCAATTATTTCACAAAATTATCTCCACACATAGTTTTTGCAATCTCAATAGCAGATGGTGGCATTTGTCCTTCACTAGTAGTGTGAGGCCTTTCACATCTGGTTATTTTATATGAAACTCATAAGAGTTAAGTAAAGCTTTTTCGTTCGCAGACAAAGCTTTTTTGAAAAATGACTTTGATTTTAATTCGATGAATCGTTTCCAAATGCCGTTTAAGTTTATTGAATTTCACGCTGCCTAAATTTTTGAACGAATGACACGCAGGAGCCTTTCTTCATCATTTACTTCAGTGGATATTACTGCTTCACATTTTGGTTGAAAATTGGGTCGCAGATGTTAAAAGGTTAAAAAAGAGCTGCATTAGAGAAATACTGTAAAGAGAATGACAGAATTTATTACTACTTAAACCTACCAGTCCTTGCTTTTTTTGAAAGTTCTTCATAAATAGACGCAGACAATCACAAACTTTTGCTAATAAATTGACAATTAAATTGAAATTATATATAATTCTATTTAATTTCCTAATTCGAATGTTTTAAAGCAATAATTAAATTAGGGGCATCGAAAGCATAGTACGTGTTTGAAAATCCACTAAGTAAATACGTTGGCTTTTAAAATCTTTTCTAATCCAATCGCTTTGTATATTTACTCGAATAATATCCCATAATATTATCATTTTATGGCTTATACGTATGTATATGCCTGTTGTAAATTCATTTGCCGTAGGAAGTGGAAAGGAAATGTAATTATTTATACGATAAAAACCTTTCTGGCTATACAATGCACCCAAATTGATAAACTCCATTCCAGGCAATTAAAAAAGGACTTTGTTTCATGTAATTGCATTGAAAAGGTATGATTCGAAATAATTTGTTCAAAGCATAATGCAGTCTATCAAAGAACTTTAATGTATTTTGCCTGTTTTGTATTTGTAAAATTTCAGTATAGATTACATGTAGTGTATTTATTGTATTATTTATTAAACATTTTATTATTAAAACTTTAATAAATTCCAAGTACAGCTTGTAAAATGTAATTACATTATTCAGAATTTTTCGTATAAAAACAGTTTATATAAATTTCAGTTTTCGTTCAGTCTACATTTTTAACTTTGTAAAGAAATTAAATTTTTTTTTGTAAAATCCTTAACACGGGCAACCTTCTCCACCACAAAACACACCTGCGTGTTTGATAATACTTTTTTTTATTACTAAATTTCATTAGATTTTAAATTTAGTTTACTTCCCCTTGATCAATGCAGAGGGTGCTTTCTACAGTAAAGAATTTGAAATCGGATTCCTGCTATAGTATAATAATTGTTAATATTTTTAATTCCACATTTACATCTTGAAGAATAACCAAATAAACCTGCGGTCGTAATACATATTCACTTCTCCTCCTATTTCACGTTACACGTTACGTTATTTCTCATTCACTAACTCATTCATATTCCAAATCTGGTAAAGTAATCATCGTCGCTGTAGATAGTTGCATAAAAAAAATCGAGTTACCGAATTGTAAATATAGGATTAGAATTTTTTAGATTTGTCTTATGAAAATTAGTAAATTGCAAAACAATACGTTACAATGATCCCTTAAAGAGTAATGTAATTAATAATAAGTAGTTAATACACGATAAAAGATAAACGTTTGAGATTTGTTAACCCTAGAATGCACACCCGGGTACAAATGTATCCACTTGCAAGTTTGCAGTGCTCTAACTCAGAAACGACTAAAGCTAGGGCACAGAGATTTTGGATCTAGGAAACATAAAAGATTTTTAATCGTTTAAAGGTTACTTGATCCAATTTGGATCGGTGGCTTAGGAGCTACGAGCTTCCAAAGTCGACACCTACGTAAACACACACCCGGGATACGTTTGTACCACACCAGTTTATGTCAAAATAAAAGGCAACAAACAATTTTAAAGTATGTTTAAATTATATTATTTTATTTTAAAAATGAAAAGTACTAAATTATATATTATAAATATGAATTATTGTTGCATATTATGCAGTCGGTATTGGTGATTGAATGGTCAAGACACATTGGCTTCTTACATTTGCCGCACACCTTTCGGGTTTTTTTACGCCGTTTTGCTTCTTGGGCATAACATAAATAGCAGGAACCACTGATAGGTTTGGGCGTGCGGGCTGCGGCAGATGTTGATGGTTCCGCGTTCAAAATTGATTCCAGCGGTCGGTTGAAATACGAGTCAATCGCTATTTTAGTCGAGAAATTTCGTGTGACTTGCCGATTTAGTGCACGTTCTTCAATAATTGGCATACATAATGCTTCAGCCAAGCTGCGAAGGAACTGTTTACGACTGTTTGATTTAGCAGGCAGCATGGGGTTGTTCATTTGATATACTATATACGCTGCAAAAGCCGTTATGTCCAACATGTTGAAAAATAATGACAATGGCCAACGCTTCGTCTGTCGTTGTGTAGGATATTCGCTCAACATTTGGTCCATTTTATCAACGCCACCCTTGGTCATATTATAAAATTCAATGATTTCAGGCTTCCCAACCTCAGCTATATCGCTGCCATAGTGCACTGACGAAAGAAGCGTCACTGATTTATTTTTTTGTGGAATGTAAGAGCACATCGTCATATTTTTTCTGAAGCCGAATAATGATGAACCAATTGGCCTATCCTTGTGCGTCTTCATTTCCGCAACATTTGAATGTATTTTATATTGACATCATTTCGGTGCTCCTAGATGGACCGTACCGTTCTCTTACAATATTCTGGCGAAGAACTTGACGATGGATGTTTGGTTGTTTCTTCCACTCAGTACCTTCACGTGTTATAAATTTTTCACTGCTTACAGAAAGTGGTATATCTTCATCATCCACTTCCTTCATGCTCTTCATCATCAGAGTCGACATTGTAAGCTAAATCTGCTTCTTCACATTTCTCAATTTTGAGATCGTCTTCAACATCAGATTGTGGAACTTCATTCAACTGAACGTTTTGTTCATTTTTGCCTATATCTCTTGAGCCAGGTAGAAGATTTGCATGAAACAAAAACTAGAACACTTGTAATATATCGTATGTACATATAAATTTTGTTCTGTATTCGTTAGTAATATTAAAAACAGCAATTGCCTATCCCATGCCCGGGACCTTTTTGCCTATATCTCTTGAGCCAGGTAGAATATTTGCATGAAACAAAAACCAAAACATTTGTAAAATTTATATATGTATATATACACGCATCAAAAAATGAAATTGAATTATTTAAACATTGAAAAACCCCAAAATAAGATAGTAGGTACAAACGTATCCCGGGTGTGTGTTCTCGTAGAAAAAGTTGGGTATGCATCGTAGGGTTAAACAACAATATTGTTGGACCGTTTTTTTATCGATGGTGACTTGAATACAGAAAGATATTTCAAGTTATTTCAAACACAAATTCTTCCTGCACTTCAGTGCCTTTCCGATATCCACTTATAAAGCATCTACTTTCAAAAAGACGATTGTCCCACTCACAACTCATTGGCTGTTGGAAACTATTTAACACAACAGTTTCCTATTCGAATGATTGAAATTAGTACCGTTATGATTAGGTGCCCCCCATGTTCTCCAGATTTATATCCCACTGGATTTTCTACGGAGATTTATTTAAAACAAGTAATTTAACGTGCGGAGTGTATTAGACCTGTTGCAGTACAAAATTGTTCGGGCTTCAAACACTATTAGATGCGATATATTCTACAACATCTGAATTAATTCCTATGAAAAATTGGTATTACTATCTAGCTAACGAAATAGGAATCTTCGAATCCGTTAGTTAAGGGCATTTCCATTTTTTTTAATTAAAATTTAGAGGAATTTCTATTTATATTCGAAGTTTACTCGGTTTATTCTGATAAATTTTTCGTGCACTTTATTAACAGAATTTAGTTTATTAAATCTACTATATTTTCAAAAAAAATACATCCTTTCTTTGTTAGAATTACTTTAATTTATCTTCTTTTATTAACAAAAATTAATTTTGGATGTTCGTTTAACCAGATATATCAAATAATTTTTTTTGATATGCTCATCATTAAATGTTATTAGAAGTTTATTAATTATTTTACTACACTCCATGGGATCATCATAATGTAAATGTATTATAATTTACTCATTCTTATAACATAACTTTAAAAAAATTATATTTCTGTAGAAACCCAATATATTTTTAAGCAACTATCTACGATGATGTTCTTTTTACCACATCTGGAATGCGAATAAGTTGATGGGAACAGCGAACAGCTACCGAAAACAGAGAATTATTATCGTCGACTTTGCAGAAATGTGTTAATATTATGTTATTTACAGCACATACCAGGCGTACTGGAAAGTCATCCCCAGTTTTCCTAACAGATGTCGCTAGGCTTAAGTATGTAATGTTATGATTTGATAAATACGTCATTTTATTCTACTGATATCAAGCTTCGAAGTCATATATGTTATATTGTCGAAAGTAACACTGTCATAGTTTTATACCTCTTTATACATCGACTTTCGTGCCTGAAAAAGTGCATTTGCGACACGCATTACTTTTTTATTTAATCGAAAAAAGAAGTCGCAGGAGGTCATAGTTTGCCCCAACCATAAAAACATGTGAGGCATAGTTTCGACAATTCAAAAGTGGTGATTTCGATGTGCAAGACAAAGAACGTTCTGGTAGACCGAAAAAGTTTAAAGATGCGAAACTGCAGAAGTTATTGGATGAAGACCCAACTAAAACTCAAAAACAGTTGGCAGAAGCGTTAAATGTAGCACAAGAAAGGATCAGCAGTCGATTACGAGTAATGGGAAAAGTCCAAAAGATGGGAAAATTGGTGCCACATCAATTGAATGACAGGCAAATGGAAAATTGAATAATCGTCTATGAAATGCTGTTTCAAAGGTACGATCGGAAGTCATTTCTGCATCGAATAGTGACGGGTGATGAAAAATGGATTTATTTCGAAATCCCTAAGTGCAAAAAATTACGGTTATCACCTGGCGAGGCCGGCCCACCGACTCCAAGGCCAATTGATTTTGTTTGCAAGACAATGCTCTGTGTTTGGTGAGACCAAATTGGCGTGGTGTATTACAAACTGTCGAAACCTGGTGAAACAGTTAATACTAATCGCTACCGAAAATAAATTATTAATTTGAACCATGCATTGATAAAAAACGTCCAGAATAGGCCCGAAAACACGGTAAAGTGATTTTACAACAAGATAACGCGCCGTCTCGCAAAACTGGTCAAGGGAGCGTTGAAAGCACTTGAATGGGACATAATATCGCACCCGCCGTACTCTCCAGACCTTGTCTCGTCTAACTATCACCTTTCCGCATCAGTGGGATAAGCGCTTGCAGAGTAGCACTTTGCCAATTTCGAAGAAGTTAGAAAATGACTCGATAAATGGTTTCGCTCAAAGGACAAACAGTTACTTTGTAATAGCATCCATAAGTTGCCTGAATGATAGGCAAGATGTGTAGAATTAAATGGCCAATACTTTGAATTAAATAAATTTTTGCATTTTCTTGAAAATTATGTAGTTTTTTTAAGCAAAAACCTGTAATGACTTTCCGGTAGACTTGGTAGTAGAAGTCATTGATTACCTCTTTACCTGTTTATAAATATATGTGAATGATAAATATATACAACGATTATTTAAACTCAAAACCAATAAATAAAGAAAATGATTCTTCTTCATACAGTTCATACTAGCGAAATATCTAGAAACACTTTTTTATTCCAAGAATTTCTATGTTGTGTAAAATGATTTCAATAATACAGTACACGTACAAGTTACTATAAAGTGAAAAACAATAAGTAACAACAGCCTATAAAGCGCTCAATGTATTAGATTTCATATGAAAATTATTGAACTACTCTAGTTACTTTTCCTCTATGATGGATTGTTACCTATAACTTTATTTATTTACTGCAATGTTAAAATCTCTTCTAAAAAAATTGAACCTAACTTCTCGCATTCAAATAATGCTGACATTGTTAGCATTCAAACTATTTTGTAATTAAAGATTTTTTCATATACAAATAGTGATTCTCTTCCAATTTTTGACAAGTATATGACTAGAGTAAATTTACATTTTTAATTAATTTTGCAATATTCCTTTATTACACGATATTCAATACAGATTCGATGATTTAGTATTTAATAACACCGAAAATAAATGTGTGGTGTTTCATATATCCACATATTTCCGCATAAAACGCGTTTTTAATCATCGTAAATTAGAAAGATTCGATCATTCGATACCGATGTATATATGCATGTATATGCAATATATACATATTGTTATAATATTTGGTGTGATGGTTAATTTTTAATGAGTTTGTTAAATTAAATGCTTCGATTTGGCTGTGTTAAAAAATAAAATTTATTAATGTGTGATTAAGATGAATTAATACGTGTATCTAAGACTCAAGTTAACTTGTAACTAAAGCATTTGTGTCTATAGTAAAATGTATCAATGAATAGTTACTTGCATTCTTTTTATATTTAGCTTATTTATTTATATTTGTTTACTCAGTCTCAAGGTTATGGGATCATCATCATCTGTGTTAAAAAATAAAATTTATTAATGTGTGATTAAGATGAATTAATACGTGTATTTAAGACCCAAGTTAACTTGTAACTAAAGCATTTGTGTCTATAGTAAAATGTATCAATGAATAGTTACTTGCATTGTTTTTATATTTAGCTTAGTTATTTATATTTGTTTACTCAGTCTCAAGGTTATGGGATCATGCACCGCATTAACGAGGTATGGAACGAGATAAACATATAACAAAACCAAGTGTCTACCGATTATAGCATTTAACCAATCAAATCTAGAATAATTCGAAAATTAAATTTTCTATATGTTTCAAATCTAATTACTGCGTATCTATGGCATGACATCCATGGAGACAAGATTCAAGCTGAACAATATTCGAAATATTTACAATACTACTGGATACGATAGTTGGTATATTTGCCTTACATAGTATTCATATTAGAATGTCCAAATCGACATAGTTATAAGCATTCTTTAAATCTAAATTTCATTATATTACAGCAGTGCTTCGCAATCTTATTATTTGCGACCAAATCTTCAATAGCAATTATCAGAGCGCCAGCTCACCCCACCCCCTCCTCATACAATAATTTTCTATGGAAATCGTGCTGTAATAGTAATATTAGTTTCTATTTGAATATATAAGGCCACACACTACTTTAATTATATTGTCATGAATGGGTAAATTTACTCATATTTGGCAATACTGAGCCGCTGCATTAATAAATTCAGAATCAAAGTCTCTCTATCGCTCTCTGTGTCATGTCCACCATATATGAAGTTCTCGCGGCTTCTCAAGAAACTCTGATTTGTCTCAAACATTCTAGAATATCTGTCGCAATTGTGACGTATGCGTATATATAATATATAAATATTGCACCTCGTTTAACCCCAGCCAGTCTCAGGCGAAACCAGAATAGTAAAGCATCGCCAAACACAGTGACGAGTTTCTTTGTGCCGGATATAAAATCATGAAAATATACTCAGAAATACTTGAATTTGGGTTTACAAGCGCTGACGTAAATGATGAAGAGAGATATTTATGTGTCATTTGCTCAAAAATTTTAAGAGCAGACAGCATGAAACCTAATAAATTTGAACGACTTAGAAACATTTCATAGTGAGCACACTAACAAACCCCAAAAATTCTTGAAAATAAAATTAAAATTATGTGAAAAGCAAAACTCATTTCTCAAAACGGTTTTGTCTGTGAATCAAAAAGCTTTACTTGCCTCTTATTAGATATCATATAAGATTAGTAGAGAATTAATTCTGCCAGCTCCGATTAAGACTGTAGAAATTATGTTTGGAGATATCAAACAATTGCAGTCCATACCTCTATCAAATGATACTGTTAACAGTCGAATTCGTGATATAGCTGAAGATGTAGAGCATCAGCTTTTCGGGAAGCTGTGTAACAAATTGTTTTCAATTCAGCTTGATGAGGCAACAGATAGCAATAAAGATGCTCATTCAATTGCCTATGTTGGATTTTGTAATAGTATGTCAGCAGTAAAGGAACTACTTTTCTGCCAGCCAATAGACCTTGGAGCAACATCACTTGCAGTATTTAATATATCAAATGGTTTTGTTAACGAGAAGAATAGAGAGCAAAAGTGCCTCGAAATATGTACTGATGTTTGGAAGACTTCAAGCACTTGTGAAACAGGAATCTCTACAATGTGTCTGGACATATTGTATGATTTACAGAGACGCTTTGCCTTCTAAAGAAATGAGTACTAATCTGAATATTATGCTTACGACAGTTGTAATCGTAGATCAAATCAAGAATTATCGAAAAAGATCCGCTAAATTAAGACTGTAGAGACTGTAAAGTTATGGGTGCAGTACAATCAGCGTTACTGTTTTATAGCGAGGGAATATGACCTGGGAAAGTTTTATAACGTGTTCATGAATTAAGAGACGAAATCGCCATTTTTCTAAAAGAAAAACACACACCAGAAGCCGAGAAGCCAATAGGCCTTGGAGCAACATCACTTGCATTATTTAATATATTAAATGGTTTTGCTAACGAGAAGAATAGAGAGTAAAAGTGCCTCGAAATATGTACTGATGTTTGGAAGACTCCAAAGTTTGCAAGCACTTGTGAAACAGGAATCCCTACAATGTATCTGGACATATTGTATGATTTACAGAGAAGCTTTGCCTTCTAAAGAAATGAGTACTAATCTGAATATTATGCTTACGACAGTTGTAACCGTAGATCAAATCAAAAATTATCAGAGAAGATCCCTTAAATCAAGACTGTAGAGACTGTAAAGTTATGGGTGCAGTAGAATCAGCGTTACTGTTTTATAGCCATGGAATATGACGTGGGAAAGTTTTATAACGTGTTCATGAATTAAGAGACAAAATCGCCATTTTTCTAAAAGAAAAACACAGACCAGAAGCCGAGAAGTCTCGAGATAATATATTCGTGGTGAAATTGAGTTACTTGTTACTTACATATTCGAGAAATTAAGTTTCTTAAAACTTCAACTCCAAGGAACAAGCGCACATATCTTGCATACGAATGATAAGTTAACACTTTTTGTAAAGAATTGAAATTGTGGGGCTGAAATATAAAACAGGAAAAGCTAGAAATGTTTGGAAATGTGGATGAATTTATTAAAACTTGTTTTGTAACCATTGAAAATCATTTAGTAATGCTGTTAAAAAATTTTAAAAAGTACTTTATAACTGACGACGACTTCATAGCAAGTTACGAGTAGATTAGGGACACATTTCAACATACTCCCAAAGATCTTACAACTGCTGAGGAAGAAGTTCTCAAAGACTTCATTCCAATTGGCGAAATCAAAAGGCAATTTAGTATTAAATCACGATACGAATTTTAGACAGGGATAGATGATGTACTTTCTGCAGTGGAAGCGACAGCGTCTCGTATATATCATTTTCAATGTCCTACCTTTATGAAACCGAATTTTCTAGGGTTGTTGCTTTTAAGACAGAATATAGGACTCAGTTATATATAGAAAAAAACTGTAGTGTCAATTTCAAATATGTTAATAGACCTTTCAAAAAGCTTTTCTCTGCAAGATAGGCTCAGAAATGTTACTGATAATTATTAAACTTGTTTGTAATTTATGTCATAATTTACTTTAGTGTATTTCTTTTAATAAATTAAACAATTTTCAAAAAGAAATATTTTCATTCATTTTTTCGATATGCCCTCATGTTACTCCACCATCTTGGGGGGCGCTCTGCACATAAATCACTGTAGTAAACGATTACAGAATATATTTACAATACCACAAGTTACGTTAGTTGGTACATTTACCTTACATAGTATTGATACTAGAATATCCAAATCTTCATAGTTATAGGCATTTTTAAATTCATGGGTCTCCTATAAATATTATATTTGAAAAACATCACTGTATAGTAGTTACCTAGTCCTCTACTACCTACGAGGGAGCGTTTTTATATTCGCGGAATGAGCGGGTTGTAGAGGGGTGAAGAGGCGCATTGGGGGCGTGGCCTAAGCAGCGACTCATGATTAGTATAAATACGAAGTTTCATTGTTATTAGACAGTTAGTCTTTGAGCAATCGTCAACCAAGTAACATAATCAGGAGTGAAAAGTGAAATATGGAAAAAATCGAATATCGTGCCGTTATAAAGTTCCTTACCAAGCAAGGAAAATCAGTCGCGACCATAATGAATGAGATGTCATTGGTTTACGGCGACTCTTGTCCAGGAAAAACCATGGTGTACAAGTGGCATAGTTTATTTAAACAAGGAAGGGAATCCCTTGAAGACGACCCGAGGCCGGGCAGGAGCATTGAGGTGACCACGCCAGCACTTATCCAAAAAGTTGAACAAATTGTACTCGAAGATGCTCGACTAAAGAAGAAACAACTTGCAGAAATGGTTGGAGTATCCGATACAACAATTTTTAAAATGCTACACGATCATCTCGGCATGTCTAAGGTCAGCGCAAGATGGGTGCCGAGAATGCTCACGCCGCCGCAAAAACAACAGCGCGTAGAGTGTTCGCGTGCATTTTTGGACCTCTGTAATGAAGACAAGGATGGTGTATTGAGCGGAATTGTTACTGGAGACGAAGCTTGGGTTCATCATTATGAACCTGAGTCGAAACAAGACTCCATGCAGTGGCATAAAAAGGGCACAGCACCTCCCAAGAAATTTAAAGTGTCACAATCAGCTGGGAAACTCATGGCAACGGTATTTTGGGACTCGGAAGGAATATTGTTGATTGATTATAAAGATAAAGGTGTTTCTATAACCGGAGAATATTACGCTTCAATATTAGAGCGACTAAAAGAAGCCATTAAAGAGAAAAGACGGGGAAAATTGACAAAAGGTGTTCTGCTTTTGCACGACAACGCGCCCGTCCACAAGAGCCGCGTTGCGTTAGCTGCCCTGCATAAGGTGGGCTTCGAAATTGTGAACCACCCACCCTACAGCCCAGACCTGGCCCCGAGTGATTATTACCTGTTTCCGAAAATGAAAAAAGCTGCGGTGTAAAAAATTCACTGCCGATGATGAAGTCAAGGAGGCAGTTTCGGCGTATTTTGCAGATAAAGAGAAATCATTTTTTTATGAGGGTATAAATAAATTAATTGAAAGATTGAAAGAAAAATGTATCCGTCTTGCAGGTGAATATATTGAAAAAGAAAAATAATCTGGTTTTTTTATTTCCACCCCTTGTCCCCCATTCCGCGAATATAAAAACGCTCCCTCGTATATCCTTTCCAGACTCTTTCAAAATCCATACTAGTGTATGCATAATTTCTGATTATAATTTTAAACGAAAGATATAAGATTTGTACTTTTGTTCTTCCATAGTATTGATACTAGAATATCATTGTCTTTTAGTTATAGATGTTTTTTAAGTCCAAGGGCTTCTGCTATAAATATATTATTTGAAAAACCTCATTCTACAACAATTACCGAGTCCGTGATTACTTCCATCTTTTCCAGGACCTTTCAAAATCTATGCTACTATATGGACAATTTCTGGTTTTAGTTTTTAGACGAAAAAGATAACCATTTGTTATTTTGTTTTTAAGTGCCCACAACAAGTATAAGAATTTAAAAAAGAATCACATTTTTGAAATGAGAAAGTGAATGCTTAATTTTGATGTTCTGGAAAAGTGAAACATATTAAACTTTTCGAGTATGTTTACATGTATATACAAGTATAGAACAATCAGATTACTTATTAAAAATGACCATTTTGAACGTCCTGTACGTTTTCCGCCTGGTAAGTTCTCTTCCAAACGTGCGACAAACACAGACTTCACATTTTTGTTTCCCAAGCTACTCGGTCTGTTTTTTTTTTCGTTGCCTCGCATTCACTTAGTTATCCCGTCCAAAACTTCTTTCAGTATTGAAGTAATAACAACATATTTTATTCTCAACGGAGCCGGTTTGAAAACTTTAATGCACATTATAAATATTTCACGATGATTTATTCGGAAAGTACTTTGTTTTCACTAACTATAAAATGAATGTGTTAAAATGTGTTTGCTAATTAAAAAGTATTCTGCTTTCAATATTCTATTTATTTAATTTTTTAATATAGTGTGCGCCGCTTAGTCCTTAAAGCAGATACGTAACTTTATTCAAAAATATAAGAATTAACTGGGGTAATACTAAAACTTGACTCAGGCTTTCAAAAAGGAATCAATGATGATGATGATGATGATGATGTTGACTACAATGTCGGTGTTCGAGTAACAGTAGATTTATACAGAACCGTGAATAAATTTTTAGGTGAGCATAAGCGAGAATTAGACGATAATGAATCATCGAGTATAATACAAAAACAAGCAATCCAAAGATAAAATCAAAAAAATACTCGAACTAGGAGTTCACCAGCATTGAAGTAAATGAAAAGACCCGTATGTGTCATTTGCTCAAAAATTTTAGCAGTACACATGACGATACCCCTTCATGTTGAGTACGTTAACGAATTTCAAAAATACTTTGAATTAAAACTAAAATCACATGAAAAACAAAAATAACATCAAAACTGCTTTATCTGTGAATGAAAAAGTTTCACCTCCCTTTTATAAAGTTTCATATAGAAGAGGCAGGTGTAAAACCTCGCAACATTTGTGAAGAACTAATTCTACCAGCTCCGATTAAGATTGTATAAACTACGAGGTTTGTTCAAAAGGAAAGCTGAATTTTGAATTTTCGCGCGCTGCGTACATTCGATTATCGAAATTTCTTTTTGTTCTGTTGGTACACATGTGCTAGTCATATGTTGGAATTATCAGCCAATTTGGATTAGTAGCTTGTTGTTGACAACTGAAAAGCTTAGTCACGTTTGTGTGTTCTTCGATTTTTGACTTTCGAAAAAAATGGATCAAAGAATATGTATTAAATTTTGCGTTAAAAATGGAATAGTCCTCCAAAGCACTCGAACTGTTAACTGTAGCATTGGGCGAGTCAACTTTGTCTCAAAAAAGTGTTTATAAGTGGTACAAGCGCTTTACAGAAGGCCGAGAAAATGCACGCCAAGTTCGATCAAATGTGAAGGTTTTGCTCGCTATTTTCTTCGATTACAATGGCGCGGTACATCATGAGTTCTTGCCAATAGGTCGTACGGTTAATAAGGAATACTACATGGAAGTTATGCAACGTTTGCGTAAAGCATTACGGCTCAAACGATCGGAATTGTGGAAAAGAAAATCATGGATTCTGCATCACGATAATGCACCAGCTCACACATCAATGCATGTTCGTGATTTTTTGGCCAAAAACAACACCCTAATCATGCCTCAACCACCTTATTCACCAGATTTGGCTCCCTGCGACTTTTTCCTATTCCCAAAACTGAAGAGACCAATGAAAGGAAAAAGGAAAGCGTTTTGCCACAATTGATGAGATAAAGTCAGAATCGAAGAACGAGCTGATGGCCATACCGAAAAGCGCATTTCAGAAGTGCTTCGAGGTTTGGCAGAAGCGCTGGCATAAGTGCATTATATCTGAGAGGGATTACTTTGAAAAAATTCAAAATTCACCTTTCCTTTTGAACAAACCCCGTATGTTTGGAGATAATCTTTGGCAATGAATTGTATTCCATACCCTTATAAAATGATACAATTGTCCTTCGAATTGGTGATATAGTTGAAGTTGCATCAGCTCTATTTGGGAAGTTGCGTGATAAATTGTTTTCAATTCAGCTTAATGAGAAAATAGATAGTAGTAAGGATACTCATTTATTTGCCTCTGTTTGATTTTGTGATGGTTCGTCAGCAGTAGAAGAACAAATTTTCTGCAAACCAATGGAACTCAGAGCAACATCATATGCATTATTTAATATATTGAATAATTTTGCAAACGAGACCGACATAGAGTGGAAAAATTGCATGTGAGTGTGCTCGAACAATCCTAAATTTACAAGCGCTTGTGAAAGGAAAATCTCCACATTGTGTCTGCACATATTGTATGATACACAGGGAAGCTCTGGTTAGCAAAAAAACGAATCCTAATCTGAGTGTGCATTATTTAATATATTGAATCTTCAACTCCAATGAGCAAACACACACTTTGGATACGAGTGATAAAGAAATACGTATAAAGCAAGAAAACCTAGAAATGTTTGCTAATGTGGATGAATTTTTTAAAACTTACAAGGCCAAAGAACAAAGTATTAAAGTTGTTTTAGTAATATTTGTTTTATCTTGTTCGATATTCGATATATAAAGTGTTTTATCAGCGATGAAAGAAAGGGGGCGTTCTTTCATCGCTGATAAAACACTTTTCAAAAAAAAATTAGTGTATTTTTTCGACATGTTCGCACCCCCTACAGGTCGAGCACCAGTGCTAGTAGTTACCTTCAAGACATAATAAAGATCTCAGTTACATATAGAAAAAAATCTTCTATCTTAAAGGTTTGCTCTTCAAGATATGTTCAATTGAGTCACTGATAATTATTAAACTTGTTTATAATTTAGGTCAGAATGTACTTCAGTACTTTTCAGTAAATTAAACAATTTTCAAAAAAGAAAATTTTTTTCTCATTTTGTCGATATGCTCGTGCTTCCTATTTAATGTTATCCCCTCTCCCCCATTAGGGAGGCGCTCGTCATATGCTGAGAACCACTCTACTAAACGATCTCAGAATATATGTACAATACTACTAGTTACGTTAGTTGGTGTGTTTGCCTTAAATAGTATTGATACTAAAATATCTTTATCTTTTAGTTACAGATATTTTTTAAATCCAAGGTCTTCTGTTATAAACATAATATAATATTTGAAAAACCTCATTCTATAACAGTTACCAAGTCCGCTACTACTTCCATCTTTTCCAGGCCCTTTCGAAAGCCATACTAGTGTATGGATAATTTCTGCTTATAATTTTCAGACAAAAAATGTAACCATTTGTTCTTTTGTTTTGCAACAAGTACAAGAATTTTAAAACAATCACGTTTCTAAAATGGTGAAGTAAATGCTAAATTTGTATGTTTCGGAAAAGCAAAGCACATTAAACCTTTCAGGTCTGTATACATATATATGCAAGTCTAGAACAATCGGATTTCTTATTAAAAATGAAAATTCGACATGACAGTGCACGATGTCATGTCGAATTTTCATTTTTAATAAGAAATCCGATTGTTCTAGACTTGCGATTTTCCGTCTGAAAAGTTCTATTCCAAAAGTGCAATAAACACAGACTCCACATTTATATTTCCCAAGCTATTCAGTGTTTTAGTTTTTTTTGCCTAGCAATCACTTAGTTACTCCATCCAAAACTTCTTTCAGTATTAAAGTAATAACATCATACTGTATTCTCACCGGAGCCGGCTTAAAAACTTTAATGAACATAATTAATACTTCACGGCGATTTATTCGGAGCGCACTTTATCTTCCATAACTATAAAACGAATGTGTTAAAATGCATTTGGTAATTAAAAAGTATTCTTCTTTCAGTCTTTCGTTTATTTAAATTTTTAATATATAGTGCGTCAATTAGTCTTTAAAGCAGTAGCGAAACTTAATTCAAAAATACAATAATTAACATCTGCAATACTAAAACTTAACATAGGATTTTAAAAGGGAATCATGGATCATTAACAAAAATGCTTAGAGAGAAAAATGTATTTGGAGTAGTCAAAATTAGTAACCAGATTATTAACAATTCATCAAATAGTTTAAATTATAAATGCCTTGAAAATAAACAGAGAGAAAAGTTAGCACTACAAGCAAAGCGGTTATGTAAGCCACAACAGCGTTTTTCAATCTTCTAATTATTTCGAACTAAATTTTCAATCTCAATTCCCATCGCCCCTCTCCCGATCCCCTCTCTCTAATCCAATAATTTTCTATTGAAATCGTGCTGCATGTGTTTCTACACTAAAGCCACACTACGACATTGCCTTAACTATATTACCATGAAAGGGTAAATTTATTGATATTTGGCAACACCGATCCGCGACATTGATAATATCAGGCAAGTTCCAATTTGTCTCGAACATTTTGGAAATGCACTTCATTCAACTCCTATCAGTCTCAGGTGAGTCGATCCTCGATTGTGTAATATTATAATTTTCGTATTGACTGCAATTGTCGGTATTTGAATAACAATAGATTTATGCAGAATCATGAATAAATTTTTGTATGGGCGTGATCGAAAAATAGACGATAGTGACTAATCAATAAGTACACAGACGAGCGTTTTTCCGCAGATAAAATTAAGAAAATATTCTTAAAAATACTAGAATTTTGAGTTTACCAGCATTGAAGTAATTGAATCACATTTCATAGTGAATACGTTAACAAACCTCGAAAATTCTTTGAAATAAAACGAAAATCATGTCAAAAGCAAAAATCATTTCTCAATTTCTCAAAGCAGCTTTGTCTGTGAACGAAAAAGCTTACCTGCCTCTTTTAAAGATCCATATAGAAGAACCAGATGTAAAAGTCCTCACACAATTAATTCTGCCAGCTGCGATTGAGATTGTAAAAACTATGTTTGGAGATAATCTTGTCAAATAATTACATATCAAATGATACGTCGAATTGTTGATATAGCTGGAGACGTAGAGCTTCAGAATATGATTTGATATGGTATCCCATATATAGACGTGAATGCTTGGCTTTGAAACGCATTCATCGTATGTTTTTGAAGTTTCCTACTTACTAAACTAGTGGAGTTTATCCATAGAGAGGTATATTGGTGAATTGCTCTTGCAGCATTACATATTTTTGCAACATAACATGGCCTCAATAAATATCATTAAGTGCCAGAAGTGATGCCCTTTGTGAAAGACATTTGTTTAGTCTATAAAAGACATTGACTGTTCTTTTTTGCTCGGCCGTAGGCATTTTCTGGTAACCCGAATTAACTCCAGGAGCAATTCGACAATAGTGACACCGATTGCGAGGACGAACATTTTGAGGAGAACGCCAGTCTATAATGTATCTAGAATAGCCAACGGAATTTCGGAGAACATATTTACTTACTTAATTTTTTTTATTGATCACGAATAACACATACCGCGGCTATGTACTAAATGAATTGTTTTTAATGTATTTTTCCTGTTATTGGGCTTCGATCCGTTGAAAATAAAAGTAATTATTATTATTATTATTACTATTACTATGTCGAAAAGGTGTTTACACACTTGGATGAAAATGATTTGCAAAACAAAAAAATTGGTTGGCTACTATTTTTCATTCCTTCAAGTTGCCGATTTCTTAGGTGAAAAAAGATAACATCAAACATCTTTGGCGCCACCACTGTTTACATTAGACCACCAACGCTTTAGTAGTTATATTAACTTTGCCAATAATTTTGGATAATTAGAGGTTAATAAGGAGTTAACGCTTTATTTGTACACATTTTTCGCGTTATCATATTTCCTTTTTCATCATAGCTGGCGTTCTTTTTTGTTAATTTAGTATTTTACTGTATCCACTGTCCTGTCCCATTATATATCATGCGTAGTATATAGCAAAACTGATGTTTTATAAATGATTATATTTTTTCTGTTAAATGTAATCCACTCTCCCGTGGTCCAAATTGAAATTTTTTAGTTCATAGCGAATATCGCATTCAGAAATGGCTACCGCATTAATTGATGGGTAATTAAATGCAGATGGTGAAATTGCAAAGCGCATGGATTGAAAGAACTCTTGAAAAGTATTGATAAAGGATAGTGATTCAAGTATCTTCACATTTACATTCACAATTCAGCTAAGAATTCCATTTCCTCTTTTCTCGGACAGCACGAAGTAAGGTGAACTTAAATGAATATTTTATTATATTTAACCTCAATATGAGTTTTCATATTGCTATTGTATCTTTTTCCTTTCTTTGTAAAGAGTATTTATATTATATTTCAAGGGTAAACCCTGTATTGTTAAAATCGGGAAATATAAAATTAATAAAAAAGATATAAAAGTAAATAATATATATCCAGTGGCAAAATTAACTGAACATCATCCAGTAAAAGCCGTTTATTAAATTATAAATCTTCTTTTAAAACATTTGTGTACCACATTAGAAAATTATCGTTTTACATCATTTTTAAAAAAATAACTAAAAGAAATTTTCTTCTTTTTAATATTAATACACAAAAATATGGACCATATACAGTTCTCCGCAACAGTGAAAGTAAAGGGTTTTCCAATAGGAACTTGACAAATTTTAATTCAATTTGTGAACGCACCCTTTCACTAATCATCGAACTGTCACTGGCAATTTATTCAGTAGACTTAACATTTTCATCATGGTAAAGTACACGAACGAACAACGTCGGCAAATTATAAAAATTTACTACAGAGATTCGGAGTCGGTGACCGCTACTTTAAGAACGTTAACTCCGATTTTCGGTCGTAATTCTCGCCCTAGTAAACAGGCAGTAACAAGTTTAGTGTAAAAATTTGA
Source organism: Dermolepida albohirtum (assembly GCA_031893035.1). Taxonomy (NCBI): domain Eukaryota; kingdom Metazoa; phylum Arthropoda; class Insecta; order Coleoptera; family Scarabaeidae; genus Dermolepida; species Dermolepida albohirtum. The sequence continues at coordinate 54,816 of JAVIWB010001229.1, forward strand.
GTCTACATATTCGTTGCGTGATGTTGCCGTGCCAGTGAGACAACGGGTTGGTCGAAGTATCGAAAATATCGCTGTCGTTTTAACGTCCGTAGCAAATGATCCAAATCAGTCAATGCCACGGCGTTCTCAAGAGTTGATCATCGCCCAGACCACTTTATGGCGAATTTTGCGTAAGGATTTTGGTTTACACCCATACAAGATCAAGCTGACTCAAGAATTGAAGCCGATGGACCATTTGAAGCGACGTACGTTCTCCGATTGGGCTCTGGAAAAGACGCACCAAGATGATCAATTTCATCGCAAAATCATTTTCAGTGATGAAGCTCATTTTTGGCTCAATGGGTTCGTCAATAAGCAAAATATGCATTATTGGTCGGGTGAAAATCCACATGTGCTTCATGAAACACCACTTCATCCACAAAAATAACTGTCTGGTGAGGTTTGCATGCCGGCGGCGTCATAGGGCCATATTTTTTCGTCGACGATAATAATCGTCACGTTACTGTGAATGGTAATCGTTATCGCGCCATGATTACCGATTATTTTTGGCCCGAATTGGAAGATATGGACTTGGACAACATGTGGTTTCAGCAGGACGGTGCCACAAGCCACACAGCACACGTTACAATTGATTTATTGAAGACTAAGTTTGATGAGCGTGTTATCTCAAGAAATGGACCAGTCGATTGACCGCCTCGTTCGTGCGATTTAACGCCTCTAGACTTTTTTATTTGGCGCTACGTCAAGTCATTGGTCTATGCCAACAAGCCGACAACGTTGGAAGAGCTCAGAGCCAACATTGAACGCGAAATAGCAGCCGTTTCGGCCGAATTGTGTGGCCGAGTCATCGAAAATTGGGTCCAACGAATCGACCGCTGTAAACGGGCCCGCGGTGGCCATATGAACGAAGTCGAGTTCCATTCATAAATGTTTTGATTGTACTTCAACCCGATAATAAAGTTTTTGAAATATCTCAAATGGTCTGCATTTTATTTTGAGAAAAAGTTGTCAAGTCCTTATTGAAAAACCCTTTATTGCTGCTTGGAAAAGCATACTATATATCGACGAATATATGCATAACCTATAGTTGCAGTGCAAGCAATTGGTCCTTTGTATTATACATTTATATGTCTTATCTAGAATTTCTTTACCATCATTTATGAAAATTTTATAATTTTTTTGTGAATTTTATACTATTTTATTTATATGTATTTTAGTTATTGGAACATATTGTTAATTCTACTTTTGACTTCTTTTGTAATGGTCATTACAAAATAAATTACTACTACTACTACCACAGTCTGTCGCCAAGAAAGCCGAATTTTTTTAAAATAGTAATTCTTAGTGGCTTCATCTATTTAAAAAAACATGCGTCAGTAAGATAGATCTTTCACCAATGTTATGTAAAAATATCGTGGCATTTGCATCATTAGAAGCAGAGAAATTGCGTATAAAGTAACAGTGTGTATTTGGTATTCACAGAGAAGATGCACTAATTGGACGACGAATAAAAAATAATTCTGCAGTTTCTTGTTGAGAAACCAAAGAGTCTGTGTAGCTTTTCCGAAAAAAGTATTGCGCGTAGGATTAAGATCTGTTAATTTTTAAAGTCTGTACACCTCGTTGGAAAACGTACATTATCGCCATTAATAAAAATTAAAGACTAAATTTTGGCAAAATATTTTTTAATAAACCACTTACTTCTTCAGAAAAAAGTTATATGGGGTGATAAAAGCGAATTTCAACTTTTTGGTAAGAAAGCAAAGAAAAAATTACAGAAAAAACATTAAATTCGTTGGCGTATCGATATTTATATAGGATCATCTTTCGAAGGCATGAGATAGGAAATTTGGTTCAACTTGAAGGAGTTATGAACGTGAGGGTTTTAGACAACTAATTAATGAAAATTTAGAGGAATCTGTGGTCAAAATTTTTTTTCTCACAGAACAACGATCCGAAACATACCGGTAAGATAAGAAATAATAAGCAGAAAATAATATAGAAATCAGATTTAAACCCGATTGAAAATTTGTGGATACTTTTAAACCACAAAATCTGAATTATAAATAAATGAAGCAACGAGCAATTTTGTAGAGCATTAGAAGACTGCTTGGTAGAAATTAATCCTACTTAACTCATAAACCTAGCATTCCACGACTCGAAGCATACCGTTAAGTATGAAATTTTTTGTAGAAAATAGTATAGAGTCATTGGAATGTGCATCTTAGCATATAGTTTACTCACATATTTACTCGACAGCATACTACGCCGATTGCAGCCTATTATAGCAGCAAAAGGAGGCCATAAGAAGTATTAAAATACGTTTATCTTTTCATTGTACTCTTATTTTATTTTTCGAATTCGTTTAACCTGTTAAAATAACATATAATTTTGTAATTTGTTAAATAAATATGTTTAAAAATTAGAGATTATTTATAAATCGCCTAGTGCCCACACAATTTTTCATGTATGTAAATATGCATATTGTTTTGTATCTATTTCCTCAAATATTTTTGAATAAAACTCATTGTATGTAATAATTAATTTAAGTGTTAATCCTAAGATTCATAAGTCGGGCATAATAAATAATTAAATGTTATTCCGGAACTGGTATAACATTTAATTATTTATAATTTGTAACCGACCCTGCGAGGTCCATAAGAAATTTGTTTATATTAATACTTCTGATCTTATTGTTACTGGCGTTTGTGGTTAGATAGTTTGAAGTAAACGAATTTGTACATGTATTAAAACTTTGAATAGCAAAGTGCATTAAGTGAAATTATAGTACAAAGGCAAAGTGGTACACAAAGAGTTTGTACAAAGCGTAAAGTTTGGTGATTCGAAGTTCGAGAAAACGTTGTTGCAATAGACGAATGAATGTGATGAACTGCCTCTTGGAGAAAGTGATATTCCAGAAGTCCAAGATGATAATATAATGGACAGTGATTTCGAAGCAAATTGTGATGAGTTCTCTGGATTCAGTAGCGATGACGATAGTGATAACACTAATGCAGAAAATATTAGTAATAATGATAATTCAAAACAGAAACACGTCTCACTTTGTTACTGTTGGCGTGTGTTGTCAAGCATACTTTCGCATTGGGTTGAATTGAAAACTGCATTAAGTAGAGTTCTAATATAATACAAAAACAATAATGGCATCTAAAAAGTATATACAAAGTGTATAGTTTGGTGATCCGAAGTTCTAGGAAACGTTGTTACAATGGACAAATGAGTGCAAATTCTGGAAAAGTGGCAATTCAGAAGTATAAAGTTTCGATACGAGATGGATAGTGATTTTGAAGAACATTGTAATGAGTTCTCTGGCTCTAATAGATGTGACAATGACATTGGTACTAATGCTAAAAATATTAATGGTAGTGATACAAACCCTAATATTGTATCTGTAAGTATTTATATTCTTCCGAGAAGTCTGAAGTGGAGAATGGAACCACCAGCTAAAAATGACATTCAGCCACATAATATTATTGGCTAGCTTGGCACAAAAACATTTGGCTGCTGCACCAAAGAAAGATTTCCGTTATTTGTAACTGAAGTTATTATGCATGAAGTTATGCAATGTACCAACTTAGAATCAAGACGTGTTTACAATAGGAAATCAAAAGCTAGGATGTTTCTACAAAAGCACTTCTTTCCTAATGAATCTAATCCCATATATGACCATATTTCGATTTGAAGTAATACGATTTATTAAATTTGATGATAAAAGAACTTGAACATCTAGGACCTGTTTATTCAACAGGCTGGCTTGGCACAAAAACATTTGGCTGCTGCACCAAACAAAGCTTTTCACGCCGCGTCGAATCCGTGAATTTTCAGTTATTTGAAACTTAAGTTATTGTGCATGAAGTTATGCAATATACCAACTTAGAATCAAGATGTGTTTACAATAGGAAATCAAAAACTGGGATGTTTTTAGAAGGGGACTTCTTTTCTAATGAATCTAATCCCATATATTCGATGACAATGATCATATTTCGATTTGAAATAATACGATCTATTAAATTTGATGATAAAAGAACAGAATGAAGAACAACACGTTTAGAAACCAATAAATCAGCACTGGTATCTTACATCTGGGACCAGTTTATTCAACAATGCAAAACGTGTATCATACCAGATACCAATGTAATAATTGATGTTAGCTTCAGATGTAGATGCCGATTTGTTCAATATATACTCAATCAGTCAGAATATTCTTATGTTGTTTTTATGGTTTAATTTATGTTGGTCGCTAACCAGACTACCTATAAATAAGAATCTGGGATTTGAAATCGTGCAATATATATTGAGAGTACCTTTTGCGAAAAAATATTACTTTTGTTAATATACCGCGTTAAAATAAGCGAGGTATTACAAAGAAGATAGACGAATCCATTGAAAAATTATTTAGTTACATCTTCTTCGTTTTGCGTCAACAATTTAAGCATGACAATTTCGCACCTAAAAAGAACAAACGCATAATTCTACTAAAAACTATACATTATAGCATAGCTTACAATGGCGGAGCTGAAAAATAGCCCGAAATTATCTTCTATTACCATAAAACAAAAAACGGTGTTGATGTCATGGGCCAAATGTTACCCACATATGCATTTAACATGGCGGCATTAAATATGTTTATTATTTTTATCAATGAGCATCCAAATTATAACGCTGATATCACAAATACAGAACCCCTCCAAAAAATTTAGCAAAGGAACTGGTAATAACCTATATGGCAAGGAGATCGATTATTGAGTGTGTGAAAAAATTTATTCATACCTCTGGTCCACCTAGCTCAACCAAATGCAACGATCGAGAGAAAAAGATGCTTAGTGTATTCTTCAAAAACAGATCATAGAAGCAAAATGGTATGTGCTAATTGCAAAGATAATAAAGGATCTTTCAAATTGCGTGGTTTTTTAAGTATAAATAAAATATAGATGGCGCACTGAATTTGTCTGGGTATGTGGGCATTTAAAAAGTGTGATGTATAACATTTATAAAAATAGCTTCGTACACGGTACAACAAGGCGTTCAAATTGTTGAATTATTTTATGAAAATCAGCGTTCTGTGAAAAGAGTTTTTAGAAAATTACGAGAATTTTATGGTTTACATAATCGTCCATTATTGGTCGAATTATTAAAAAATTTCAAGAGACCGGTTCCGTGGAAGATCAAAAAAGTGGAAAATACAGTCGTAATGCTCGTTCATAAGAAAATATTGGTTTGGTTCGTGAAAGTGTTGCTGAAGATCCTGACGACGTTCACGACGTTCACATCCAATACAGGAACTGAAGCCATTAGAACATTTAAAACGTCGTTCATTTGTCAATTTCATCAATGAACAACCAGCTGATTTTTCTCAAAAAATAATGTTTTCCGATAAGGCACATTTACAACTTGGTGACTATGTTAATAAACAAAATTGCTGTACCTGGAGTGAGGAAAATCCACGAATTATTCATGAGAAAGCTATGCATTCTAAACGAGTTACTGTATAGTGTGCATTATGGTCAGGTGGTGTAATTGGCCTTACTACTTTGAAGATGCTGCTAGTGAAACTGTAACTGTCAATGGTGATCGATATCGTCTGATGATAACCGAATTTTTGTGGCCTGAATTAATGCATATTGATCTAGAGGATGTGTGGTTTCAACAGGATGGCGCTACACCTCACTTTGCGCACGAATCAAATGATTTTTTAAGAGAAAAATTTCCTGGACGTGTAATCTCAAGAAACGGTGATGTCAATTAGCCACCAAGATCATGTGATTTGACACCGTTAGACTATTTTCTTTGGGGTTATGTGAAAAGTCAGGTTTATAAAAACAATTGGTGAGATAGAGCCTCCATTATGTCAAAATGTCATTGAGAATTTTTACAAAAGAGTAGACGTTTGTGGAGCTGCAAGAGGAGGCCATTTGGCAGATATTATTTTTCGCATATAAATGGCACAACTCATACTTCAATTACCAATAAAAAATTTTTGAAAGTGAACGCAAATTATGTGTTTTATTTATTCTTTAAGAAAATCGCGAAACACGCTTTATATGTAATGAATGCAATGTAAGAATATGGACTACTTGTTCTTCTAATCTAATAACTATGTTTGTTTTTTTTTTTGAAATGATGTCTTCAATGTAGCGTTATTTCAATAAATTTGTGTTGTCGCATTTTATAATGAATTTTAATAGACAGGACTTTATATGAAAGTAGATATTGTACCAAATATGCATGCTTGGGTTAAGAGCATATTTATTCCTTTTAAGGTCTAGAAGAATAAAATAAATAAAAAAGGTATAAAGAGGAAATAAAATATTTATGTATAAGGTATTTTTAAAGCACAACACGTTTAAAAGTTGAAAAATGTATGCAAACTGCAGAATATCTTTAGATGATTAAACACTTCATGTATGTCTATTTTAAAGTAATCTGCTTGTAATGTGTACATTAGAAATGTAATTACATTACCGATCACACAACACATGCAAATAAAAAAAATACGTAAAAAAGGAGCTAATAATTGCGAAAAGATACCATTTCATCAAAGTAGAAAACATCTTTCAACACAACAATTAACGACACAAACAACGTACCTTTTCAGCAAGTGAGCAATCGAATTCCTTTCAGCATTCCTTTTTTTATTTGTCGAATTGGTTGTTGAATTCTTTACAATCAGAGAGATGAAAGGAGGACCAACGGGGGTCGACTAAGCTGCGAAATTTCGATTGCAAGTAGACATTGAACGACCAATATGAGATCTTAAGTTTGTTAACAGTCTATTCAACACATTTTTATGATTAATAATTACTATGTTCTTTTACTATCTAAATTACCGTTATTGTCATATCATGCTCTGTGAGTGTAATATTTGCTTATAAATTAATCGATATAAAAATATAGCATTTTAGTATCTACATACAACTTATTTGGATGGGAAAAAAGTAGTTTTGAAAATCTACAACGCAGTGCACTTAATCAAAGCGCGAACATTACAAAATAATTTATCGAAGCGATAAACGGAAAGTTAGAGCGGAACTGTGACGCGCACATATCGCTGTGTATCGTCGTGTCCTGAAACCGGTTTCAGAGAGTAGCCGGCGTGAAATGAAGCTCAGAAGTTGGCGTGAGCGGGATTTAGTTTTGAAAAGCGAATGCCAAGCACGCAAGCGCTCCCAGATGCAACAAACGTACTTCAATCTTTCGATTGCCTCCAGCAAATCCAAAATATATTTTTATTAAGCTCCCGAATGGAATTGGAGCTTCTGAGATGAAGACTACCTTTGATAGTTTTTGCTATATCTCTAGCGTCAATCAAAATAAAGTAAAATAAATTTGAAAACTAATTTATATTTGAGATGGAAATGCTTAGCAAATAAAACGCATATGCTTCAACATCAAATGTAGTTTTTGAGAAAGAGTGCTAATTACACACAAAAAATAACATTGAGCAATAATATTTCCTACAGTTTCTATAACTAGTTATACGGGGTCAACAATAATAATAAAACAAAACGACATGGTATATATATATATATAGTGTTTCTTTTTTGGAGGCGGAGACCTTTAAATTGGAAGAAAACACGGAAAAATGTTTTTAATATCCATGAAATTGGCTTTATTTGAAAGCTAATTTTATGACATTAATGTTTGAAAATGATTTCGAGCATGTGGCCGCCGCAGCTAGCGTGTACATGGCGTAATCTGGAGATCCAATTTTCACACACTCTTCGCAGTAAAAAGCCTATATTTCGGCAATAACGTGTGGAATGTTGGCTTCCAAGTGCTCACTTGTTTCCGGTTTATCGACGTAGATATGCAACTTTACGTATCCCCAGAGAAAATAATCTAATGGCGTCAAAACGTACGAATGGGGTGACCAGTGAACAGGTCAATTTTGTGTAATTAATCGTTGCCAAATCTCTCTTTCGGCAAATAAATTGCATCGCGCGCTGTGTGGCAAATAGCGCCGACCTTCTGAAACCACATGTCTGCGACATTAATGCCTTGCTATTGAGGTACAAAAAAGTTAGTAATCATGTCGCTGTACCGCTCACCGTTGACTGTAATGTTTTGATAATCATCATTTTTGAAGACATGTGGACCAATGATTCCATCGGCTTATATATAGCACCAAACCGTGACTATTTCTGGATGTAATGGTGTTTCGATAATAGCTTGTGGATTATCACCGCTGCAAATGCGACAATTTTGCTTATGTCATTTAACCAAAAGTGTGCTTCATCACTAAACAAAATTTTCAAATGAAATTGTAGATCAATAGCAATGTTTCCTTGGACCCATTCACCAAATGTACGGCGCGAACGATGCTCGTATGGTTTCAATTCCTGTAAAAGTTGAATCTTGTAAACACTAAACCAAGATTTTTACGCTTAAGTTTCCATAAAGTATATGGACACAAGTTTGATTATTGAGCAGGATGACGAATTGATACAGTTGGATCATCATCAATACTACGCTGCACACCATCAATCACTTGTTGTGTGCGGACTGTACAGCATCTTACGGCATGCGTATTAACATTTAGAGTAAACGTATTGCAAAAACGATCCACAGTTTCTCGACTTAATAGTTCTGATAAACGATTATGGGCACCATAAAATGCACGCAATGCCCGATGAGTTTCTCGAACTGAATCATGTCTTTCACAATAAATTTGAACAATTTGCAAACGATGCTCCGGCGAGTCTATTCGTGATGAATTGCCAAATCAAACTAACTCCTAAACAACTAAGAACTGTCAAATTGGCTGTCACAGAAAAGAGTATTATCAATTTAAAGTTCTCGGTCTCCAAAAAAAAATACTATAGACAATCTCACAAAGCATCGGAAACAATTGAATGCGTACATAAATTTAGCACAAATAGAATATCTAACGCGACATGACAAAACCTATAAAATAGTACATAGAGATCTTGTTAAAAAATACAAATTAGTAGATACAATTGAACCGTGGCACAAATACGAACCACAAACAGCTTTAGAAAATTCAACTGTCTTCTTTGACAGAGAAAATACAGCAACTATGACGGCAGTAGCAAATCAAAATTGTAGCAATTGTATACCATACCACTAGAGTAATTCATAAACAACTCCATGAAAGTCTTAAAAAAAGTAATTTTAATCCAAATATATATATATATATATATATATATATATATATATATATATATATATATATATATATATATATTATGTAAAAATAATGTGTTGATACGAGTATTATTAGTGTATTATGTATAACTATAAATAAGCCCCACGTTGACTTCACAATTAATATGAAAATTGTAAGTAATTCTTGTTAAATTTGTTTTAAATTTATCTCTAAAGTAATTTGATTTGATTGTGTAAAATAAAATATAATTTATAAATGTGTAAATAATAAATATACCAGGTGTACCGTAAAGTCATTACCGGTTGTCCTAGCAGATATCTCTAGGCTTAAGTATGCAATGTTATGATTTGACACATATGTCATTTTATTCTACTAACATCAACCTTCGAAGCCACTGAAAGTCATCGTTTACTGGTAGAAACTTGGTGATTTCAATGTGTAAGGCAAAGAAAGTTCTCGAAGACTGAAGAAGTTTGAAGATGCGAAACTGCAGGAGTTATTGGATGAACACGCTACCCAAACTCAAAAACAATTGGCATAAACGTTAAATGTGGCCAAAGAAACGATTAGCTACCGATTACGGGCAATAGAAAAAATCCAAAAGATGAGAAAATGGGTGCCACATCAATTGAATAACAGGCAAATGGAAAATCGAAAAATCGTCTGTGGAATGCTGCCGCAAAGGTATAATCGAAAGTCATTTCAACATCGAATAGTGACAGATGATCAAAAATGGATTTATTTCGAAAACCCTAAGCGCAAGAAAACCATTGTTATCAGCCGGCCCATCGACTCCAAGGTCAAATCGTTTAGTCACAAGGCAATGCTCTGTGTTTGGTGGGGCCAGAGTGGTACGATGTACAGTAAAACCTGTCAATAACGGCCACCCAAAAAGCAAAATATATTGGCCGTTATATAAAGGTGTCCGTAATTAACAGGTTTTTCGTCTCACAAATAAAATACATAATTAATTTTAGGATTTGCTTTCTTTATTTTATTAATTAAAGTAAATAGTATATAAATACAAATATGTGTAAGAAAAACTAAAATTTTAATGTATTTACATATTATAGATAATATCACATCTAATAAATTATTTATATGTACATATTATTACAATATATACATACGAAAAAAACACAATTTATTAGGATTTTTTAAAGTATGTTTCAATATTTGTTTGCTTCACATTTTTTAGCTTCGATTTAAAAACTGCAGCTTCACATGTAAGTAAAATTTTAGAAACATCCATATAAATGTCACCATTGTTATTGCACAATAAATAATTTTGTCTCTTAATTTTACACACTTCACTCATACTAGATAAACTAGATTTTGGAATTTCACATTCGTCCAGGTCACTATTATCAGAGTTATGTTCTTCATCATTATTGCACAAATCTTCAACAATTTCTGGAATACTGAAGTTAGGGCTCTCTGTAGGCACATGACGATCAATAGAAGCATATTCATCTAAATCCATCAAAAATTCGTTACGAACTGCAGGATATAGCTGGGCAAGGGGTATTTTGTCTTCTTCATCAAACATTGTGTCCTCCTGGATAACATCAGAGAATCCGGCCTTGGAAAAACATTTTTTAACTGTAGCAGGAGATACCTTTTTCCAAGCAGCTGTAATCCATACAAATGCATTGGCTAAATTTATGTTTTTTTCAAAAATTTCAAAATCACATTCATTGTCAATAACCGTTAGAAGCTTTTTAATCAAAAAATTTCGGTAAATCAATTTGAAATTCTGAATTATTCCTTGATCCAAGGGCTGACAATACGAAGTGGTGTTTGGCGGCAGGAAGACTAGTTTAACATTTTCTAATGGAACTTTAGAATGTGAAGTGGCATTATCCAAGAAAAGAAGCACTTTTCTATTTTGTTTTTTCATTTTATTATCAAATTTATGCTGCCATCTTGTCATAATTTCCGTTGTCATCCATGCCCTTTTGTTAGAAACCCATTCTAAGGGTAATTTGTCCACATGACTACCCTTAAAACAGCGAGGATTTTTACTTTTTCCTATTATTAATGGATCTTCCTTCTCACCTTCCATATTTGCACATAGTAAAACAGTCAAACGTTGTTTTGCTGCCTTCTTCCCTGCACAATTCTCACTTTTTAATGCAAATGTCTTATTTGGCATAGCGCGGTAATAAAGACGTTTACTGTTTCGTCGGCATTAAACACATCTCGAGGAGAATAATTTATTAAAATCAACGGTCACTTGGTTTTCCTGTCTTTTATATCGTCCAAATTAACCTCTGCGGAATCACCACAAATTGATTTAAAAGTTATACTGTGTCGCCGACAGAAACTTTCCAACCATCCATTAGATGCTGCGAAATTTTCCATCTTTAAACTGCTTGCTGTCTCCAGTGCTTTTTGTTTAAGTAGCGGCCCAGATATTGGAATTGCTTTATTTCTGGCTTTGCAAAACCAATTGTAGACGACTTGATCCACTGCCAATCCTTCCGACTTCGGAAATTTTCGTTTTAGCTCCATGTTAACACCTTCCTCGACCATCTTTTTTAATTCACCTTTATTTTTCATAATATCGTTAATTTGTGTTTTTCCAACCCCATATTTTTCGGCCAACTTTCGCGAACTTAACGCATACTTTTCACTTTCCGCGATTATATTTATTTTGTCTTTTAGCGACAAACGTTTTCTTTTTTGCGACATACTTAATTAAGAACCTTTCGAATACGGAGACAACTTTAAACTGAATTGTTTCCTTTAGAATAATAAAGTTTAAATCGAAAAGGGTGAATTACTACCAGGTAATAGGAAACCCCGGGAAACCCCGACAATTTGTATTAGGTATTTCCGTCAATAAAGATATACATGTTATAAATAGTCCGGCCGACATTGGCAGGTAAATTTCTATGAAAATAGGCCGTAAAAGTTTGGGTTATTTGGTCGCGGCCGTTTTACAAAGGTGGCCGTAATTAACGGGTATTTGTGTATGGGAATTTCCTTATAGTCGATTCGGGGAAAACTCAGGTGGCCGCTTTAGTCAGGTGGCCGCTTTAGTCAGGTGGCCGTTAACACAGGTTTTACTGTATTACGAACTGTTGAAATCTAGTGAAACAGTTAATACTGATCGCTACTGATAATAAATTATCAATTTGAACCATGCATTGATAGAAAAACGTCCAGAATGGGCTCGAAGACACGGTAAAATGATTTTATAGCACGATAACGCGTCGTCTCATACAGGTCAAGGAAGCGTTGAAAGCACTTCGATGGAACATAATATCGCACCCGCCGTACTCCTCCGACCTTGCCCCGTCCGACTATCGCTTTTTCGCATCAATGCGACACCTGTTTGCACAGCAACACTTACGCAATTTCGAAGAAGTTAGAAAATGAGTTGACGAATGGTTTTGCTCAAAGAACATTTTTTTTGCAAGATGTGTAGAATCAAATGACCGATACTTTGAATAAATAAATTTTTCCATTTTCTTGAAAATTAGGTGGCTTTTTACGAAAAAAACCGGTAATGATTTTCCGGTGTACCTGGTAAATTAATTTTTTATATTTAAGATTCAAATTAATTTGTAACTAATCATAAATAATTGTGTGAAACGCACACTGTGTACGTTTTGGCTTTCGACGGTACACATCGTGTACGGAATTTGTTCGAATCACTTTCGAATAGTTCAATGACTTCATTAGCTGTTAAGCCTCTGATCGACATTTTGACTAGAAGAAAAACATAAATCCAGCACAAGCAAATATTTAGTGAAGAAGGCTTATAACTCAGCGGTAGATATATCACAAAAAATTATTTACTTGCTATGCCAAAATTAATAAATTCATTTCACAGAGAGAAAGATATTCAAAACGATGAACTAACCTCAAAATTCACACAACATGTATTAGATAACAAGTAGACTTATTTGATTGATGTGACAGCTACAGTGTCTACCGTAACATTCCTTAAAAATGAACTCGCATATTTATTTTAAATTTTCTAAGTGCTGAAGTGGTTTGTAACAGAACTGTCACCTAATGCATAAAAGGTTAATATTTCGAGAAGTCTATATAAATCGATACAAATCTGAAAATGTTATTAAAAACATACTTCCGGCATTTCTAAAAAAGAGTTGCTAATTTAACCTATTCTGTATCTTCAATACTAATAAAGTTATTCATTTAGAGAGGAATAAAATGAGCACCATGTATACACCGCTATCCTGATTTAATGTACAATCAGATGCAAAATTAATGACGCCCTACCCCTGCTAATTGTATAACCATCAATGACGGTTCGAAGTAAGAAACGAGTATCCTGAAGTTTATTTAATAAGGAAGAGTTACGGATGCACTTTTCTAGGGTGATTCTATATAACTAATATAGTCTCCGTACAACTGTATCCTTGTCAACGTTTCTTTGTTTCGGAGAAAAAATATAATAATTTACTTGTCAGACATAAGCTCTGTATATACGAATATTCTGATATGTAGATAGGTAGGCATTGCGCGTAAACTGCGTTGACACTGAACAGTTTGTTTTTTGGCCGGAATCGATTCAAGTCATCAATTTCTTATTTTTTTAATTAAAATTATTTTCCTTTTCATTAAAAATTATAGCAAGTACTATTAGCATAAAACTAGGTACGAAATAGAGACCTACAAAAGATATATTTCTGTTCCGTTTCAGTGTTTGAGTTAGTTTGTATCGGGTGCACCGAATAAAACTTATTTCTTCATAATCGGTGCGTGTTTCCTTTATTATTGTAGGGCAATAAGTTTCTTTACATTGAATAAAAATTATATATATTTTCCTGAATTTCATCATTCGACATTTCAGCTTCAACATGGCAGCTAGCTGACTACTGTTTTGTTGCTATCCAGATAAGCGAGGGCTCCTTGAGTTAGTCGTTCGCGACCTGCAGCATTCTTGTTTATACAAGTCTGTAGCATCGTTCTAAACTACGACTCATCGCATTTACTAAGTACTTGTATATATGTATACCATGAAACACTCTCGCATAATGTTTCTATCTAATTCATCTTCTGTACGTACGTTATCATTGTTAACACCGTTTCATTCACGCACAACCGCGGCCCACAAATTTTCATTGGGATTATGGTCTGGTGAACAGGATGACCAATGCATCAGTTGGATATTAGGCTGCGGTTGAAACCATTATATTGAACAATTCGCGCGGTGTGTAGCGGAGGATTATATTGTCCAAATATTGCCCTGATTGTAGGTAGCATTTCGTCTTCTTAAATAGAAACATATTCGCCAGTCGAAAATCTTCTCCCTGGACGAATTAATTCTCCTGGTACACCGGAACTCATCCAATCCTAATAACCGACGCTATATATGCGTCGGTTCAAAGCGGGTGTTACTGCAGCGCCACAAAATTTTTTTTGATTCTTGCTATGTAGAAAATGTTCCTTCATGAGTAAAAATAACTCTTCCAATTTCGTATTAGATTTCCTTGAGAAAAATATAATCTAAGCATTGCATTTTTGGCCCTTAATATTGGTTTCATCACCAACTGTCGAGAATGTATGCATCACTCGTTAAATGGTACTTTTACTACGTGTTAATTGCAGTTCCTCTTTTATTATGATAGACGATGCTACTAGACAAGGTGCGTAGTGGATGGGCATCGACGCCTTTGCATTCTCGTCCTCTTCTATTTGGCTAATCTATAATCAAATACTATGTATAGCAAATTATAGCTAATACATACTGTAAACTATGAATTAATCTTTATAATTTACGTTAAGTCCTTGAACAGTACCCGTATTTACTAAATCGTCGTCGCTATGCAATTATTTATTCGATTTTGAAAACGTTCAGAGTTTGCAAACTGTAAACATCCAGAATTAATTTGTCGTCAACTATAAAGGAAAAAAAACTGAAAGAGAATCGCTAATTAAGAAGAGGAACAAAAAAATAAGAACATAATCCTTCTTTTTTATTTTTTAACGAGAAGCATGCCCCAGGTGAATTCGAATCCTAACTCGGTCACCTGCAAATCGTTGAAGTTAATTAAAATTTTTTATATCGCGAAATATAAAAAGTTCTCTCTACCGCTTCTTATAATTCCCCGTTTTCTTTGTACTTGTATTTCTTTTATCATTATAAATCAGTGCCATCACTTTAATCCGGCTCCATCATGGCTTTAGAATAATCGAATCCAGCTATTAACGGGATTAAAGTAATTGGCAATACACCTCAATTTTCAGATCGCTGGATGGATGGATGGTGTGGTTGTTTAATAATAATTGAGCGCAATATGAATTTTGATGAACTTCCTCTCGTGTGCGCGTCCGCGGTTTGCGGCGACAATTTTAATGGCTAATCTATATCGGACGATTTGTTTGACTATGCACTGCGGGAGCGCGTTCTCTTTCCAATAAACCCGTAATTAGATTATCTAAAAACATCGGATCACCAAACATACATATATGTATATATTGCATTCGCTTTCCAGTATGTATTGAACGTGCATGTGCGCTCCGAATGGTCTAATTATAATTGCTCAGTAAAGCAATCACAAGCAGCGATATATGTTCTCAAAGAGAATATGTTGCCTATACGAATTTCGAGATCGAGAAATGTTTTGTTATTCTTGTAATATATAATCTATTTGCAAAATATGCGAATATAGTATATACATATATATAATCTAATCTGTTTACTGAACATGCACCAAAAACCCAGGAACATACTCCATGGGCTAGTTTAAGATTTTTTGTCCAAGGATGATTTTCTAGAAAACCTTTTATTTCGAAGAAACAGGTGATAAGCATTTTCGAAAAGAAAACATTTGTAGGCGACTGACAAATTCGACTAGTATTTCCACAAGAAAGACTACCGTGTACCGAAATTTTTTGCATTTCTACAGGATTTACCACTGACAAGAAGAAATATAATGTACGAGGGTGGTCCCATAACACACACACACACACACACACACACACACACACACACACACACACACACACACACACACACACACACACACACACACACACACACACACACAACACACACACACACACACACACACACACACACACACACACACACACACACACACACACACACACACACACACACACACACACACACACACACACACACACACACACACACACACACACACACACACACACACACACACACACACACACACACACACACACACACACACACACACACACACACACACACACACACACACACACACACACACACACACACACACACACACACACACACACACACACACACACACACACACACACACACACACACACACACACACACACACACACACACACACACACACACACACACACACACACACACACACACACACACAACAACACACACACACACACACACACACACACACACACACACACACACACACACACACACACACACACGTACCCGGCCTGACCTAGAGATGGCGGTAGTTGTTTGAAAAATATCACTGTACTAGAAAGTACACAATCTATAAAGCATATGTTTCAAGTTTGAAGACGCCACGTTGTTTAGCATTTATTTGGCAGCTAACAATAGGGCACGTTTTCAGTGAATTTGTAAAAATTGGTCATTGTTATGTGATACAATACTTTTATTATTTAGCCCAACCGATATAAAAGCTGAACTGGATTCTACTCTGGGTGAGAAGGCGACTCTAGAAGTGGTGACGAAAATCCAGAAAGCGGTACTGAATGATCGTCGACTGAAAATGCGCGAGCTAGCAGACATAGTAGGCATTTGAAAAAGTGCGGTACATGGCATATTATCTGAAAAGTTGGACATGAGAAAGCTGTGTGCAAGATGTGTGCCGCGTTTGCTCACACTCGAGCAAAAACAATGTCGCGAAGATGTTTCAATTGAATGTTAAGCGAAATTTTATAGCAACAAAGCAGAATTTTTGCGCCGTTTCATAACCATGGATGAAACATCGCTGAATCACTTCACACCCGAGACAAAAGAACAATCAAAATATTGGACTCAAAAGGCAGATCCGGCTCCAAAGAAGGCGAAGACCGTTTCATTTGCAGGCAAGGTAACGACATCGGTTTTTTGGAAAGCGCGTGAACTAATTTTCATTGAGTATTATGCGAACTTGCACCGTTTGATCGAAGTAATCAAGCAAAAACGGCTGCATTAGGTTAAGAAAAAAATTTGTTGCTTCATCAAGACAATGCACCAGCTCACAAATCCGTTATCACAATGGTCAAAATTAATGAAGTAATGCTTAAATTGCTACCTCATGCACCCTATTCGCCAGATTTAGCGCTCTCGGATTATTTTGTGTTCCCAAACATGAGAAAATAGCTCAGTGGTCAAAGATTTTCTAACGATGAAGATTGAACTTATTGAACATCGCTGGGAAAAGCGTATAGAGTTAAAAGAAGATTATTTTGAAAAATAAATTTTCTTTATTGGGTCGGGTACTCTGAGACCACCCTCGTAGTTCATGCTTGCACGCCAGCATATTTTAGTGTCATTGCTCGTGAGTTTTTAACCCTAAGATACACAAACCGGGCTTATTAGGCCCAGAGTAATATTCGATTGCTTATAATTTGTATTAAATATTCGTAAATTAATTTAGCGTTCTGGTATGGTCTAAATAGGCATTCATTCAACCAAAAAAATCCTAATTATAAATAGGAGAAACAAAGAGCAATTTTTTAAAACATTAGAGAATTTCTGGCAATAAATTGATCCTAGTTTACTCAACAACTTAGTCAGAAGCATACTAACATACGACGATTGCAGGCTATAATAGCAGCAAAAATAGGCCATAAGAAGTATTAAAGTACGTTTGTCTTTGCTTATCTTTTTATTGTGCTCTTGTTTTATTTTTCGAATTTATTGTACTTTTTTTATTAATATCTCTTTTTTTCTATTATTTCAATGTATTTTTAAACTTTTTATATTTAGCATTTAACTCTATTAAAATAACATATGATCTTGTAATTTGTTAAATAAATATATTTAAAATTCATACATCGCCCAGTGTCCACACAATTTTATCATATATGCAAATTTTCATATTGTTTTGTATCCATTTTCCCAATATTGTTGAATAAAACTTTCATAAGTCGAGCCTATCAATCCTGGAATAACATTTAATAACTTATAATTTATATTAAATATCACTAATCCGCATTTACATAAACAGTGCCGACGAAGCCCACGATCAAATTTTTTGTATTAATACATTTCAACTTGTAAGAAGTAAACGAATTTGCATCTTAGAACCTGCATTATTACAGAATGTGTAAATACCCAACGACGATATTTGATTCCAACAAAACGACGCTATTTGCCATACAGCACATGATAGCATAAGCTTATTGCAAGAGCAACTTGGTGAACTTTTAATTTCACGTAATGGACATGTGCAATGGCCGCCTAGATCATGTAATATCATTTGATATTACTTTTACTTTTGACTTTTTCCTTTGGGGCTACATAATGTCCAAAGTCTATATGGATAAGCTAGCTGCGATTGAACAATTGGAGGCGAACATTACTAGCGTTAATCGCCAAATACCACTTGAAATGTCATCGAAAATCGGAACGAAAATGGACCATGTTAGGCGCAGTTACAGCCAACATTTGAAGGAAATAATTTGAAAAAATAAATGTCAAGAATGATTATTTTGTATGATAATAAATAATACCCGATAAAATCGAATTTTTTTTTAATTTTTAAAAAAAGTATTTCTAAATGAATCACCGTTGTAATATATAATAAATTTTTAAAACACAATTTAAATCTAAAGTAAAGTAAATCTCGATTTCTTGTGTTGTTCTTTTAAATAAAGTAAGAAATAACATTAAATACATCAGTTATAAACACATTGCTATCATCCTTATAATAGTGTACGTCCACAGCTCCATGTTTAATTCAAAATTCAAAATAAAATTTTATTTTAACGCCATACTCTATGAATCTAGAATATCATAAGCTGCATGGCCATCATCGACCAACTTCGGTCGCTATCTTGACTCAATAATATTTAATTAAAATTATTGAATCTGTTCCTAAATTTCAAACAAGAAATCAAATTAAAATTTTAAATTCGAAAGAAATTAAATTAATTAAAACATTTTTATTAATACCTAGATTAAAACATAAAAGCCATTTCACTGTTAAATATGAGGAATTAAACGAATTTTTAGGAAAAGAAATATTTACAATTTTTGGTACGTGTAATTGCTTTGAAACGCAAACATACCTAATCAATTATTCGTTGTCTTATATACACCGTGCCACTTCTATTCAGCCTTCCTGTACGCAAACAGAAACAAAAGGTAGCCTATTTCTCATTAATCATGTGATTGGTTTAATAATTTTGTTTCCCTTTTCAAGATTTTTCAAATAAATTCTTTCAATTCATTTCAGTTTAGTTTACCTCATTTAGAATTAAGTTTTATGTAAAATGATTACTTTTTAATATTTTTTAATGAAATTCTTAATTTGCTTGCGTCATCTATCGCATATTCTTCTTACAGTATTCGGTATAATATTTTTAAAGAAATATCTTTAATGATTCCTCCGATATGATTCTCTAACTTCTGTTACTGTTAATATTTTATTTACAAACAAATTAGCTATTTATAAAATTACGTTATTACAAAAAGATTAAATATGTTAATAAATCTCCGAATATCACTGTATACCATTGTTTATGGCACACATTTACTATTTTGTCAATTTTATTTGTATTTTTTTTTGTTATGGTTTCAGGTACATTTCTATTCTTAAACTGTTATTGAAACTCACTCAAATTACTCCTAAAACTGCAATGAAATTGCTAAATGTAGTAGTATAAATTTTTATTTCAACGTAATTAAATTGCCGTATGTATATTTTTAGAATTTCTAGCAAATAAACACGAACTTCAAGAACTATACATAAGCAATAGGTTTAGGATTTTATTCTTTATTGAGGTTATGGAATACAAGTCTCAAAGAATAAGGCAAAGTTCTGCAAATAAGAAAGATAGATACTACACGTATCCTTTTCAAAATCAAATTAAACTTTTCTGTAATATGTAAACATAAATGTGACGTTCTTACATAGTATTTAAACATTTTGCATAGAGAATTAGTGTATATAAATGTATTACGTGTGATTTCAATCTTACCACATTTTCTGTACATTTGATGATTGTTGCATATTGTCTGATTATTTCTATACTAGAGCTTAATTTAAAATACACAGCAATATGTTTTACCTTTCTAACGTTTTGATATTCTGCCCTTCTAATTAATTTCGCATATCACTGTTTACGGACATTTTATTCTTTACTGAAATTTGAGATACTTAAATTGGAAATACAACAGATTCATCCAATGGCAAATTGAATGCTGCGCCATGTACTTATACACAACGTACACTATCCTACAATGCATCAATCAATCAATTTGTCAATCAATCAATCATAAAAGGAGGAGGACGGATAAGAAAATCGGATAGCTTAATTGATACTGTCGCTGAATAATTTATTATAAATACAGCAAAAGAAAACGAAACCAATATCTAATTTTTATTATTTCATTATTGTTTACAGTAAATCTGTATGATATGTTAGCATAGTGTGCCATTTTTACATTTTAGTTTCATATCTTCACTTGTATTTAATATGAGCAAATATATAAAGTACAATAAAACCTCTAAATAGCAGACACTAAAAGTTACTACTAACTCATCTAGCTTTCATAAGAGAAACTTAGAGAAACCTATAGATGTCACACCATCGAAAGAAGCTGTACTACTTTCTACAATCTACAATTGCATAAAGCCCGTGTCGAAGAAACGAATGGCTTCGTTTGAATTAGTAAGCTCAAGTCTTTGCTTGAGAAGGGCTATGCTCTCAACTTCTCTACGGAATTGTTTAGAATAGTTATAGTACAACATACTAATCTTGTAACATATTCGCTTCAAGGTATAAGCGGTGTACTCATTAAGGGGTCATTTTATGATAAGGAATTGCAGAAGGCAAAGCATAATGATGTTTACTTTGGTGAAAAGGTTTTAAAAAGAAAAGGTAAAACAGCGCATGTTTATATGGCTTGGATTCGACAAGTCATACAATAGTTGTATTGAAAAATTAGATGTTATATATAAATACTTTCTTGTCTCTGTATATACCTACACATTTTTTTTTAATTACGTTATATTTTTTTTGACAACCAAAGCACATGTACTTTGGTGGTGGTAGATCGTCCACATGTTCTTCAGGATCGTCGCAGTTATAGAGCTTGTAAGAGGGCAAATACAGTAATTTTTTCTGCATGTTCCCCGATAACATTGAAAAATGACGTTCCAATTGCAAATGATACACCTTTAGTTCTATACGTGCAATGGAATATAAAGTGTGTTTCAAATTTCGCGTTTTTTTTGTAAAGAATAAATAAAACACATAATTTGCATTCACTTTCAAAAACTTTTTATTGATAATTGATAATTTATATGCGAAAAATAATATCTGCCAAATGACCTCCTCTTGCAGCTCCGCAGACGTCCACTCTTTTATTAAAATTTTCAATTACATTTTGACATAATTGAGGCTCTATCTCACCAATGACACGAATAATTTCATCTTTCAAAGCAGTAATTGATTGTGGATTGTTTTTATAAACCTGGCTTTTCACATATTTCCAAAGGAAATAGTATAACGGTGTCAAATCACATCATCTTGGTGGTCAATTAACATCACCGTTTCTTGAGATAACACATCCAGGCAATTTTTCTCTCGATAAATCAATTGATTCGTGTGCAAAGTGAGGCGTAGCGCCATCCCATTGAAACCACATATCCTCTAGATCAATATTCATTAATTCAGGCCACAAAAATTCGATTATCATACGGCGATATCAATCACCATTGACAGTTACAGCTTCACCCACCGATAGCATTTTCAAAAAAGTAAGGTCTAATTGCACCACCTGACCATAATGCACACCAAACTGTAACTCATTTTGGATGCATAGGTTTCTCATGAACAATTCGTAGATTTTCCTCACCCCAGATACAGCAATTTTGTTTACAAACATAGCCACCAAGTTCGAAATGTGTCTCATCGGAAAACATTATTTTTTGAGAAAACTTAGTTGGTTGTTCATTGACGAAATTGACAAATAAACGACGTTTTAAATGATCTAATGGTTTCGGTTCCTTTGTTATTTGAACCTCATATGCCTTCAGAGATAAATCAGCAACACTTTCACCAACCAAACCAATATTTTCTTGTGAACGACCACTATAACTGTATTTTTCACTTTTTTAATCTTCCACCGAACCGGCCTCTTGAAATTTTTTAATAATTCGACCAATAGTGCTTTCAGATGGATGATTATATAAACCATAAAATTCATGTAATTTTCTAAAAACTCTTTCAACAGAACGCTGATTTTCATAAAATAATTCGACAATTTAAACGCGTTGTTGTACCGTGTATGAAGCCATTTTTATAAATGTCATACATCACACTTTTTAAATGCCCACACACCCAGGCAAATTCAGTGCGCCAATTATATTCTATTTATTGTTTAAAAAACCGCGCAATTTGAAACACCCTTTATTTCCTTATTATTTCAAAAACTTCTCACATCTCTCTCGTGTAAAATAGAACAGTAGTTCATTATAATTTCATGTGTACACGTTTATAACGTGTTTAGTTCGTAATACGTAATTCAATCGTGTTATTATTATGCTATTAGTAAGCTTTGACGATATACATTACCATCAAACCACAATAGAGTGGAAAAGTTTAGGGGAAATAATTTAATTTTGCATATGTAAACATCAGACCATTAATAGGTCGACGTAAACGCAACTAAAGCAGGTAAATGTAATAAAATCGATAATAAAGTTTCCCTTGTGTATGTATTAAAATAGACGAACCTGTTTGGAGTAAGCGCACTATACGCTACCTTCAGATGGCCGTCACACTATGTACACAAACAGAGATCAGATCCTCCTAAGTCATGTATCCTCTATTCAGGGTAGGTAAATTGCAGGCTTTGTGCGATGTACTGTTTTAACTTCATGAATAATTATAAAACTCGAACGGCATTTACACGCGAAATTGTTGTTTAATTTTTAACCAGATCCAGTTGACGTATCTCGTTTTGAGTCTACGTGTGTGAATTACTTTCCTGCTGCATCCTGGAGGGTGTCGTATTTATAGAACATTTTTGTCGTCGGAGGAGAATCCTTCGGGTCAAACGCAACATACTTTATCTTCTTGTTATTGAAGTCGTTTGTTCCTTTTTAATCAGCAGTCGCGGCTCAATATGGTTCATTTCCTTGTAATGAATGAAATCGCAAATCAAATATCGAACATAGACGATTGTAATACGAAAATAGAAAAACTTATTCTGTTAAAGTATTGTCGTTCTCGCGCGACTGAATGTTAGAAACTTTTGTTAGAAGTACGAATTAAATAAATTCCAATGTTGAATTCTTACAACTAATCGATTTCTTACAGAATGAAATTGTTATTTGAAAAGGAGAATGGCAACGTGGGAAATGAAAATATTACAGAACATTTGTTAGCTATTACTAAACATTTTTATTGAAAAGGTATCGAAAAGAAGTATAAAATACGACGAAAAGGAAACTGGACATATACGATCTAAATTTAGAAGTGATTAAAGTGACAAAAAATTGGACGGACGAAGTGTTTTTATCACAAAGATCCAAGGTGTGTAAAATGTACAGGTCCTTGTCTTCTGAAAAACTCTATAAAATATGCAAATGACAACAATAGGAGATGGTATTCCATATACGCTTATTACTTTCAGATTTTCATTAGGATTCTAATTTGCACAACAAAGATACCTTCTTTGCTCTGATATATATTTTCAGAGAGAAATAAAATCTCTGACTAAAGCGCCGAAAACTAGTGTGGTATATTTTGACTTGAAGATGAAGGCCGACATATACCAGTCTCTGCAACAGGTAAGGATTCGTCATCTTCATCCTTATCACTTGTCTTATTGCGGACTTAATATTTGCATATGCATTGTGTTTTACGACTTTTGGCGTCGTAAAAGGGAAAATAACACTCGGCTGTATGGTTTTTGAATTCTTCCCATACCATCGGTATTTCGAAGAATAGAGATTTCCTTGTTCCTTAAATCCAGTGTCTTAGAGCTTCTTCCAAAATATTCATCAAGCGCTCCGCAATAAACTAAATATAGATCATTCCAACCTCTGATCTAAAGGTGTTTCAAATTTCGCGTTTTTTTTTTAAGAACAAATAAAACACATAATTTGCATTCGCTTTCAAAAACTTTTTATTGGTAATTGAAGTATCAGTTATGACATTTATATGCGAAAAATAATATCTGCCAAATGGCCTCCTCTTGCAGCTCCACAGACGTCCACTCTCTTGGTGGCCAATTCACATCACCGTTTCTTGAGATTACACGCCCAGGAAATTTTTCTCTCAATAAATCAATTGATTCGTGTGCAAAATGAGGTGTAGCACCATCCTGTTGAAACCACATATCCTTTAAATCAATATTCATTAATTCAGGCCACAAAAATTCGGTTATCATCCGACAATATCGATCACCATTGACAGTACAGCTTCGCCAGCAGCAGTTTGAAAGAAGTAAAGTCCAATTACACCACCTGATAATAATGCACACCAAACAGTAACTCGTTTAGGATGCATAGGTTTCTCACGAATAATTCGTGGATTTTCCTCACCCCAGATACGGCAATTTTGTTTATTAACATAGCCACCAAGTTCAAAATGTGCCTCGTCAGAAAGCATTATTTTTGAGAAACAAGCTGGTTGTTCATTGATGAAATTGACAAATAAACGACGTTTTAAGTGATCTAATGGCTTCAGTTCCTCTGTTATTTGAACCTTATTTGCCTTCAGAGCTAAATTCTTGTGTAAAATACGCCATGTTATTGATCCACTAAGTCCAAGTTGTTGTGAACGTCGTCTGATGGACATTTCAGGATCTTCAGCAACACTTTCAAGAACCAAACAAATATTTTCTTCTGAACGACCACTACGACTGTATTTTTCACTTTTTTGATCTTCCATGGAACCGGTCTCTTGAAATTTTTTAATAGTTCAACCAATAGTGCTTTCAGGTGAACAATTATGTAAACCATAAAATTCACGTAATTTTCTTAAAGCTCTTTTCACAGAACGCTGATTTTCATAAAATAATTCAACAATTTGAATGCATTGTTGTACCGTGTGCGAAGCCATTTTTATAAATGTCATACATCACACTTTTTAAATGCCCATATACCCAGACAAATTCAGTGCACCATCTATATTTTATTTATTCTTAAAAAGCCGCGCAATTTGAAACATTCTTTATATAGGTATTCCTCCCATTTCAGGAATTCCCCGTCCGGCACCTGTATTTCCCTAGACTTGCCTATTGATCTTTCCGTCGGTATTCCACCTAACAATAGTGTAATATTGGCGGGGCTTCTGAAGTAAAGGCAGTTTTTTTGTAAAATTCAATTAAAATCAAATTTTTTATACAATACAGGAGTATGATGATTTTATAGGAAGAAGAAGAAAAACTGTACATGATAGAAACAAACGACGATTGGTTTGGTGAAAACTAACTTGAAAACCAAAAATTGTCTATTCACATATTTTTCATATAACCAAACGTAAAAAGCCTCACATCATTGGTGACAAACTAATTCTGCCAGCTGCGATTGGGATTATAGATTATATTTGCAGACAATTTTGTCAAACAATCGCAGTTCATATCTCTATCAAATGATACTTTTAACCGTCGAATTCGTAATATAGCTGAAGATGTAGAGCATCAGCTTCTCTGGAAGTTGCGTGACAAATCATTTCCAGTTCAGGTTGATGAGGCAACAGATTGCAGTAAAAATGCTCAAATGCTTTAATTGCCTATATTGAATTTTATGATAGTTCATTAGTAGTAGAAGAACTACTTTTCTGCAAAGCAATAGAACTCAGAGATACATTGAGAACTCAGAGACAAACAGAAAAGTTCCAATTTCCAAAGAAACGAGTCCTGGTCGGAATATTGGAAAAGAGTCCTAGTCGCAATATTGGTTTACGACAGTTATAACCGTAGTAAATTATATCAAAATGGTCGGAATATCGGAAAAGAGTCCTAGTCGCAATATTGGTTTACGACAGTTATAACCGTAGTAAATTATATCAAAATGAGACTCGTTAAATCAAGAATCTGCTGCATTTTGTAAAGACAGGTCACGTTCATTTGACGTGGGATAGTTTTGCAATGTGTCTATGAATTAAGAGACGAAATCGCCATATTTCTAAAAGAAGAAGACAGACCGGAAGTCAAGAAATATCGAAATGACGTATTTGTGACGAAATTAAAATATTTTGTCGATATATTCGAGAAATTAAATGCCTTGAACTTTCAACTCCACGGACCAAACGCACATACTTTAGATACGAGTGATAAATCAATACTTCTAGTGGAAAATTGGAAGTACGGAGCACAAATATACGTAAGAAAACGTAGAAATGTTTGCAAATGTGGATATTTTTGTTAAAACTTGCAAGACCGAAGAACTGCATATTTAAGTTGTTTTTGTAATCATTGAAAATCATTTGGCAATGCTGCCTTCTTCGTAGATTTCACATTAAGTGGTGAAATCAAAAAACAATTAATCACTGTTTGAATTTTAGACAGTGGTCGGTGATGAAAATATAGACCTCAGCTAAATATAGAATAAGAACAGGAACAGAACAAGAGTGAATAAGAGTGTCACTTTCTTTGCAAAACAGGCCTAAAAAAGGCAGTAATCATTATTAAATTTATTTGCAATTTATGCCAGAATGTAATTTATTGCTTTTCTTTCAGTAAATTGAGCAATTTTTGAAAGAAAATAATATTTTTTCTTACTTTTTTCAATATGCTCGCGGCCTCCATTTAATATTAGTGCCCCGCCCCCTTTAAAGGTGCACCTCACAGAATGAGAATCACTGATTTAAATATGTTATACAAAATACAATCATCAAATATATGAATAGATTTTATGGACGCTAAAATTCATCTGCTTGGTGTAAAATGCAAACCCTCCGCACTTGTTCAGCATGGAATAAAATGCTATTTTACAGGAACTATTACAAAATATTTGATGAAATTCTAAAATATAAGTTGTGAATCAGTATTTGTACTATTATACGCTGTATTTTGAACATATCTTCTTACTAAATACATCGCGAAAACTGTGTTGTTCTGTTCACTATAAAACACAATTTTATATACATATACGGTTGGTTCGTTAGCCCGTTTAGGATTCGATTTCCAGCTCAAGCGACTCCCATTGGAAGAGCTTTCCCATGTTTCAATGAACCAACTCTAAAAGCACAATTTGAAATTACACTTATAGGACTAGCTGGCTACAACCACTTGTTTGACACTTCACTGACACTCGAATGCGTAAAACATACTCACCGCGTTTTCGGACTGTAAATTGTATTTGTTGTAATATTTGAAAACTATTGAATGAAAGGCTTCGGTTTGTTTCACAAAACAGAGGAAATATCAACACGTCTAGTAAAACAGTATGAATTTAGTCAAGTTAGAGACAAGTTTTGGAACTGACGAAATATTTCCAAAATAAAATTAGATTGAATATTAAATTGAAATATTACGAAGTATACATATATAATATATATATACGAGCATAGTCGTTTATAAAGGTGTTTCGAATTGCGCGTTTTTTTTAAGAATAAATAAAATATAGATGGCGCACTGAATTTGTCTGGGTATGTGGGCATTTAAAAAGTGTAATGTTTGACATTTATAAAAATGGCATCATACACTGTACAATGAAATATTACGAAGTATACATATATAACATATATAGAAGTATATATATATACGAGCATAGCCGTTTATAAAGGTGTTTCGAATTGCGCGGTTTTCTTTAAGAATAAATAAAATATAGATGGCGCACTGAATTTGTCTGGGTATGTGGGCATTTAAAAAGTGTAATGTTTGACATTTATAAAAATGGCTTCACACACTGTACAATAACGCGTTCAAATTGTTGAATTATTTTATGAAAATCAGCGTTCTGTGAAAAGAGTTTTTAGAAAATTACGTGAATTTTATGGTTTACATGATCGTCCATCTGAAAGCACTATTGGTCGAATTATTAAAAAATTTCAAGAGACCGGTTCCGTGGAAGATCAAAAAAGTGAAAAATGCAGTCGTAGTGGTCGTTTACAAGAAAATATTGGATTGATTCGTGAAAGAGTTGCTGAAAATCCTGAAATGTCCATTAGACGACTTTGAAAACAACTTGTACTTAGTGGATCAACAACATGGCGTATTCTACACAAGGATTTAGCTCCGAAGGCATATAAGGTGCAAATAACACAGGAACTGAAGCCATTAGACCATTTAAGACGTCGTTCATTTGTCAATTTCTTGAATGAACAACCAGCTGATTTTTCTAAAAAAATAATATTTTCCGATGAGGCATATTTTGAACTTGGTGGCTATGTTAATAAACAAAATTGCCGTATCTGGGGTGAGGAAAATCCACGAATTATTCGTGAGAAACCTGTGCATCCTAAACGAGTTACTGTTTGGTGTGCATTATGGTCTGCAGGTGTAGTTGAACCTTACTTCTTTGAAAATGCTGCTGGTGAAGCTGCAACTGTCAATGATGATCGATATCGTGGGATGATAACAGAATTTTTGTTGCCTGAATTAATGAATATTGATCTAGAGGATATGTGGTTTCAACAGGATGGCGCTACACCTCACATTACACACGAATCAATTGATTTATTGAGAGAAAGATTTCCTGGACGTGCAATCTCAAGAAACGGTGATGTTAATTGGCCACCAAGATCATGTGATTCGACACCGTTAGACTATTTTCTTTGGGGTTATCTGAAAAGTCTGATTTATAAAAACAATCCACAATCAATTCCTGCTTTGAAAGATGAAATTATTCGTGTCATTGGTGAGATAAAGCCTCAATTATGTCTAAATGTCATCGAAAATTTTAACGAAAGAGTGGACGTCTGTAGAGCTGCAAGAGGAGGCCATTCGGCAGATATTATTTTTCGCATATACGAGGTTAGTTTGACAAGTAGTGAGAATGGAAAAGAAAAACGAATGTTTTAAATACAAAATAATTTTTATTTTTCAATATATTCTCCTAAACGAGCAATACATTTATTGCAACGGTGCTCCAATGCCCTTATGCCATCTCTAAAATGCGATTCCGGAAGGCTTGCAAAATACTCATTTAGGAAGATGATAAGCTCGTCGTTAGAAGAAAATTTTTTTCCACCTAGTGCCGTTTTCAATTTTGGAAAAAGGTGGAAGTCGGAAGGGGCTAGATCCGGCGAATAAGGCGCATGCGGTACTAATTGGAAATGCAACGCGTCGATTTTGGACATCGTAATTGTTCTGGTATGCGAGGGAGCGTTGTCTTGGTGAAACAGAGTCTTTTTCTTTGCCATTCCTGGCTGTTTAGCACGAATCTCAATATTTAATTTTTGTAGAAGTTCTGCATAATATTGTCCGTTCATTGTGGCACCTTTCTGAAGATAATCAATGAGCAAAATGCCCTTTGAATCCCAAAAAATTGATGCTATCACTTTGTTTGCCGATAAAGTGGTTTTCGCTTTCTTTGGAGGTGCAGAACCGCGTTCTAACCATTGTTTCAACTGTTGTTTAGTTTCGGTTGTACTGTAGTGTATCCAAGATCCATCGCAAGTAACAAATCGCCTACAAAAATCAACCGGATTCCGCTTATAAAGGTCCAAACACTCATTGGAAATGCGCAAACAAGTGAACTTTTTATCAGTCGTAAACAATTGCGGTACCCATCTTGGAAAGGCCCAATTCTTTCGTTAAAATGTGGTGTGCACGTTCTGTTGAAATGTTTACCATGTCTGCTATCTCTCTCACTTTGAGTCGTCGATCTTGCGTAATAATATTATGGATTTTTATAATAATTTCCTTTGAAGTGACGATTTTGGGTGCTCCAATGCGCGCTTCATCAACACAGCTTGTTCTACCACGTTTAAATTCATTTACCCATCTACTTATTGTGGCGGATGATGGAGCAGATTCACCTAATGTTTCCCGTAACTCATCTTTTATTTCGATAGCTTTCATACCCTTAATTACGAAGTATTTAATCACCGCGCGATACTCTGCTTTTTCCATTTTAATAAAACGACGTGCTGGTTCTTTTTCAATCACCTGTCAAAAATAAACTTATCAACCGATTTATCTAAATATCGGAATGTAAACATATAAATAGGCAACCTAAATTACACTGCATTTATTTTACCAATTAAAGCGACACCTATGTGTCATTCTCACTACTTGTCAAACTATCCTCGTAAATGTCATAACCGATACTTCAATTACCAATAAAAAGCTTTTGAAAGTGAATGCACATTATGTGTTTTATTTATTCTTTAAAAAACGCGAAATTTGAAACACTCTTTACTTCTGAGATAACATACATTACAGATAAAGTAAGTATACTTAAAAACCTGTAAACTCTACTTAAAGGATTATATATAAAATAAACGACTATTAGGCTCTCTTGAAATTAAACATACAATATAATGGGAAATAATAATAATAAAATATAATATTGTATAATGAACATAAATATATATATATATATATATATATATATATAACTCGGCTCAAGATCCTCTAAATAGGCTTCAAACTCGCATACTTAATATAATTCAAGTCAATGAGGAGGCCTGATCTCCTCATTGACTTGAATGACCGAAATGTCAAACAAACCTTTGATTTAAAATCAATATTGCATCACTACCAAAAGTTAAAAATTCCTACATCAATACAGCCAGATCCACAAGAAACAAAAATTTATCACTACCAAGTCATCACTTATCAATTGGACAGAGAAGCAATCTGTATTACAGTGTGAAGTACTTTAACCAGCTTGCTAGTGACCTCAAAACTTTAAATACAAATGTAAATGTGTTAAAAAATAAAATAAAATTATTTATAAAAAACCTTAACATAGAATTAAACTTTTATAATAAATCATTTCGGTCTCGCAAAATTTTGCAAAAATCAATTAAATCTGTCAATGTACATATATAGTGTGTGGCGCAGTGTAATGAGGATGAATTGTATTAATTAAATAATATTCTATTGTGAGATCCAACCCATACACGGGTTCTTGAACCCCCTATAGGTCCTTTGTAAGGAAAAGTTGGAAATAAATATTATTATTATTATTATAAATGTAATTACATTAGGATAATGCAATATTTTTTGTATAATTAGAACCTTTCTGAGAACTTCAATAATACATTAAAGGAAAATATACATAAATATACTTAATATATTTATAATTATATAAATACCACTATTTATATTAATTAAGACCTCCGTCTTGAGAATTAGCATACTTTTTCATTTGAAAATACCAGTCAAGCAGAATTTGTATTTGAATGTAATTAACTAAAAATATATACAAAAGACTAAAAACATTCTTCAAAAAATTACTATTAAAATATTTGTAATTTATTCATTGAAGTAAAATAATTTGTCAAGTTTTAAATATTTTCCTATCGCTTTAAGTTTAATTAATTAACTACAGGTTAATTCAACTTATGAAGAAATGGTATTCGATAGTTTGTTGAATTAAAAAGTTTCTTTTTCTCAGTGTATAAATTTATGACCAATAATTAACATTAAACAGTGGAAAATAAGTCAGAAACGACACGTTTAGATGAACCCTCATATGCTTCTGTACAATCGATTGCTATTTTTCCTTAAATATTTTATTTCATATATTTTTTTATTTTAATTTTTAAAAATGATTATACAATTCCTTTCTTTATATACATAAGGCTTGCAATTCTTCGTTTAAAACTAGAAGAGAATATTAAAAATTAAATTCAATATTGTAGTTCAATTTTAAAATATTTCTTCGATATTATTGCTCGCATCATCTATCGGTCAGAATCTTTACTATTACTTGTCGCTTACTTTTCACACTATTTGTATTTAGTCAAACATAGATGGCGAAGTGTTATGAATTTCATATTTTATTACTGAGCCTAATAAAATAATTTCGAAAAAGAACATCCTGGTCAAGATGTTCAACACCTTTATGAACGTGAGAAATGTATTAATATTTAAAACTAGAATTAATTTCGCTTTGGGAGTAAATTCAGTTATGTTCATGGCTACTAATGCAAAGCATAACCTGACCAATAAACAAATAAGTAACTTTTTGAATAGATTAGATCAAAACGTAAAACAACTGTGAAATTTAAATTTAAATTTTTATCGTCGAGTTACAAAATTGATTACCAAATTACGAAACGAAATTACTATATAACGTAATACACTAACAAAACAAAACGGATATTTAATAAAACTAGGTGTTAACTTGTTTAGATAACTTTTAATGTGATTTTGTTTGGGAAACTATAAAATGTAAGAAAAATTCAGAAATATTTAATTTTGCAGAGATTTTATTGCAAAATTGCGAAGGCTTGGCATTTTAATGGTATAAACGGAATTAGCATTTCTTGGGGAAATGCGTTCCATTCCTCCTTTCTATATCCTTTATCGATCTAATTGTACACGATGTTTATTTGATGTGGACGAGCATTATCGTCCATAAAAATGAATTCTTCTCTCGCTAATTGTCGGAATACCTACGAATATTTATCATGGCCCATGTCTCTATAACACCAATTTGTATTGAAGCATTTATTTATGACTAGCATGTCGAAAACTTCTTGAGGAAACACATCTCATTCCTCCTTTATATTCCAAATCCATTGATCTAGTTGTTCATGATGTTTGCTCGATGCGGATGAACTTTATCGTCCAAAAAAAATTTCCATTTCTACGAATACTTATCCTAGCTCATGCCTTTATGTCGCCTACCTCGTATTGGAGATTTCTCATTGTTTACTTGGTTATTAGCATGTCGAACATTTCTTGGGGAAATACATCCAATTCCTTCTTCCTATACCTCGATATGGACAAGCATTGTCGTTCATAAAAATGAACATTTCTTCCGCTGCAATTTTCGACATGTTTACGAGTTCTTCTCCTAGCTTATGTCGTTGTGTCGTCTTGGGGAAACATCCCATTCCTCCGTTCTATACTTACTTCATCGATCTAGTTATAGACGATGTTTGCTCGCTGTGGACATGCTTCTTCATCCATAACAATAAATTCTTCTTCCACTATAATTGTCGCTATACCTACAAGTACTTATGTTGACTCATACCATTACGTCACGTCCTTTTATTGGAGTCATTATATTATTTTACTAGTTACTAGCAAGTCGAACATTTCTTGTGAAAACACAACACTAATTTCTGTGTCAACTTCATCGATCTAATTGTTCACGATGTTTGCTCGATGTGGACGAGAATTATCGTCCAGAAAAGTGAATTTTTCTTTCGTTCCAATTGCATTATCTTCTATAACAATGAATTTTTCTTCCACTATAATTGTCGCTGCACCTGCAAGTACTTATCCTGGCTCATACCATTATGTCACAGCCTTTTATTGGAGCCTCTATATTATTTTACTGGTTACTAGCATGTCAAATATTTTTTGGGCAAACACGTCACTCATTCTTATATCAACCTCATCGATCTAGTCGTTCACGATGTTTGCTCGTTGTAGACGAGAATTATCGTCCAGAAAAATGAATTCTTCTCTCGTTACGATTGACACTATGCTTATGAGTACTTATCTTGATTCATGTAATTATGTTAGCATCTTCATATTTGAACCTTTTCATTGTGTTAATGGTTACGCCTATATCTGACTGCAGTGTAAATCTGGATTACCAATTGATATGATCATTTGTCCACATTCTACTTTTTATTATCATTTATATATATATACAATATCCGTAAATAACTTTGAACAGTATATTTCATAATATTTCCATGGAGGAACATTATCTTTCAAGACATCATTTATGAATGAGTACTCATAAATTTTTACAGACAATCGAACGCAGAAAATTGCAAAAATACTGATTATTATTGCATTTATAAGTCAGCATAAAAATTAAATATTCGAATGAAATCTATTATTAGTATTAAATTAAAAAACAACTTATTTTACAATTCATTAAAATTATTAAAATTGTATGAGGTACATAACTACAATATTTTATAAGTATTCTAAATTTTTAGATACTGTCATTTCTAAAATTAAATTACAGCGTATTTGCATCAAATCGTACAAAATTGTTCTATGATTTTTGACATCTACAGTGCCCTCGATTTATTAAATATAGGCATTTTGTTTTAAAACAACTATTTACCGCCACAGACGTTTTTAGTTTCAATTTATTTAAGAGTCTGTTCCTTTTAGTCGAAACTACAGTAGAAGGTAATTTTGATAGAGCCTGTGGTTGATTTACTTAATCACTGAAGGTTGATATATAACCCCTTTCCACATTAATTTTCGTATTCTGTATACGTATTTCGACAAATAAGTTGTCATAATCAGCAGATAATTAAACAGTATCGTACCTGGAAAACTACGGCAAAATATCCGTACGAAACAAATTCCGCACACGATCTGTACCGTTGAAAGGCAAAACGCAGACGCAAGCGTGCGTTTTGGTGTTTTTTACAGCTGCCTTCTTTTATCGGGCTTAGCTGCCTTATCCTTTCGCCATTCATTTTCAGATGTTTTCCGATCTGCTTTCTTTTCAGCATTTTTGTTGCTCGTGCTTGGATTGGTTTGACCTTCGACACTGGGTACTATCACATCTACTTCGACCTTTTTTTTGCTGTCGCTTTCCTTTGTACGAGCTTCTGCTTGTTTTCAGGTATTTTATGCGCTTCATAGTAGCTGCATAAAGGAAAATAGTAAGTAGTAATTTCTAAAACGCTGTGAAATACTTGCCGTTTGAAGCGTCTTCTGGTAGGATGTGTTAAATATTTGAAGAATAAGGTATGTTTTCGCAATTGTTTCATCAAACCGAGTGCGTCGTGTGAAAAATTGTTCTTATATGCAGAAAACGACCGTTCTATATTATTATATTTGTATTAATCAATTAACTGATCTGCAGAGACACTTTCACTAATTTGTGTTAATACTGCAAAATCCGAATTTTGGTCTAACTCACTTTTCTAAAACACACATCTTCTACAGCGTATAACTGTGCTTGAATAGTGTTCGCTATTTATATTGATTCCATTAACGACAACGAAGGATTTATATTTTTTTATCCTCTCCACTAGTCCGAAGTAATTGTTATGAATAGTTTGTAAATTTGCTTTAACTTGACTATCTTGACTTGCTTTAGCTGCAGCTTCTTTCGGATGAAATTATAAAACCATGTAACCCAACGTGTAAGAATCAACTGTGTTTGTTCAGGAATATGTGATCATATGAAATTCTCGAGTACATTTGGAGCACTTGCGAAACACTGTCTTTGTAAATATATCTACCTCTGAATAACATCTAAGAATAGTTTCTGCTACAAGATGTAAAGCATTTTACACGTATCATGTAAGAAGTTACCACAGTCTTTTCTAAGAGACCAGCCTACAAAATCATATTTGCATAATTTCAAAGTTCAATGTGTTTAACACCACATTTAATATTACTTCGACAGTACATCCTTGTACTCTTATGGAAGCCAGTAAGATTGAAGATGACGGCTGGTGTGTTTCTTTTGTACATACCATAATATTAGCAACAGAATTTTTTACTTTTGTTTCGTCCACACACAGTTTCTTATTTTTTATTTCTAATTTAATTCTTGTTGATAATATACAATTCTCGTATTTAATCCAGAATAAGACAACTGCTTCGAAGTTTCATAAAGTAAACGATAGATTACACAAAATAATTACTACACACAAATCAAATACAAATTGTTCGTTCGATCGTAGGCCAGTTTTTGTATAACTGTACTTCGCTCTGTCCACGTTTACAGTCACTTTTTTCCAGTACAGTTAGAAATATATTGCAAAGTACACGTTTAATTTTTTGCCCATCTTAAAATACTTATTCACTACGTGTGTAGTCGTTTTGTCAAACTACATAACTGCGACATTATTAGATACATTATACAACAGTCCGTACAGAAGTCTACACAAATCACAGCTGAGAATCAACGGAGCTTTCTACATCAACGCAGATGACGTGAAGACCAATACACAACTTTATTAAGGAGTTGCTACTCCATGTGAACATTCTGCTATTCGCTCAGGCATGCTTCTAATAAGACGTTCTATGGACTGCTGTGGTGAAATTCACTCCAAGCAATTTATAGAGCATTATATAGCTCTTGTAAATTCATTGGAATATTATGAAGCGTACCAATCATATTCTAGTACCAATATTCTATGTTTGGAATAAGATAAGGCGACGGTAATATAAGAAGAAGGGAAAGACCAAGAAGAAAGTGGATGAAAGAAAATTTGAAGAATTACGTAATGTGGCCGCAAGAGCTGGGATGATGATAGGAATAAATACTGAATTAGAGTTATTAGAGAAATAATGTAATATAAGCCATGGGCCAACAGTGTTTAAAAGTACTGTTATATATATATATATATATATATATATATATATATATATATATATATATATATTGTTATGAATTAAACAACAACAAAAGGAAAAAAAGATATAGTCTCATATGTAAGTACGAGGGAGCGTTTTTATATTCGCGGAATGAGCGGGTTATGGAGGGGTGAGTAGGCGCATTGGGGGCGTGGCCTGTGCAGCGACTCATGATTAGTATAAATACGAAGTTTCATTGTTATTAGACAGTTAGTCTTTGAGCTATCGTCAACCAAGTAACAAAATCAGGAGTGAAAAGTGAAATATGGAAAAAATCGAATATCGTGCCGTTATAAAGTTCCTTACCAGGCAAGGAAAATCAGTCGCGACCATAATGAATGAGATGTCATTGGTTTACGGCGACTCTTGTCCAGGAAAAACCATGGTGTACAAGTGGTATAGTTTATTTAAACAAGGAAGGGAATCCCTTGAAGACGACCCGAGGCCGGGCAGGAGCATTGAGGTGACCACGCCAGCACTTATCCAAAAAGTTGAACAAATTGTACTCGAAGATGCTCGACTAAAGAAGAAACAACTCGCAGAAATGGTTGGAGTATCCGATACAACAATTTTTAAATCCTACACGATCATCTCGGCATGTCTAAGGTCAGCGCAAGATGGGTGTCGAGAATGCTCACGCCGCCGCAAAAACAACAGCGCGTAGAGTGTTCGCGTGCATTTTTGGACCTCTGTAATGAAGACAACGATGGTGTATTGATTGGAATTCTTACTGGAGACGAAACTTGGGTTCATCATTATGAACCTGAGTCCAAACAAGACTCCATGCAGTGGCATAAAAAGGGCACAGCACTTCCCAAGAAATTTAAAGTGTCACAATCAGCTGGGAAACTCATGGCAACGGTATTTTGGGACTCGGAAGGAATATTGTTGATTGATTATAAAGATAAAGGTGTTTCTATAACCGGAGAATATTACGCTTCAATATTAGAGCGACTAAAAGAAGCCATTAAAGAGAAAAGACGGGGAAAATTGACAAAAGGTGTTCTGCTTTTGCACGACAACGCGCCCGTCCACAAGAGCCGCATTGCGTTAGCTGCCCTGCATAAGGTGGGCTTCGAAATTGTGAATCACCTACCCTACAGCCCAGACCTGGCCCCGAGTGATTATTACCTGTTTCCAAAAATGAAAAAAGAGCTGCGGGGTAAAAAATTTACTGCCGATGATGAAGTCAAGGAGGCAGTTTCGGCGTATTTTGCAGATAAAGAGAAATCATTTTTTTATGAGGGTATAAATAAATTAATTGAAAGATGTGAAAAATGTATCCGTCTTGCAGGTGAATATATTGAAAAAGAAAAATAATTCGGTTTTTTTATTTCCACCCCTTGTCCCCCATTCCGCGAATATAAAAACGCTCCCTCGTATATAGTAATGTTATATATTTCACCATGTGATGTAATTGATATTTGTCATTTACACTAATAAGAAAAATTTATAGTCTATATAAAAAATAAAATTATTATAAAAAAATAAATTTATAAGTTGATATGAAACAAAAATTAAGCATACGAAGTGTGGCAATTAAATAACGAGGGTTGTTTGAGAAATGTTATTTATTGCAAATAAATTTATATTTAACTTTTATTCCCTTCAACATATACTCCTCTCCTATTTATGTATATACCGCTGTATACATGTTCCATTGTTCAAAACAATGCTGTAGTTCATCAGCTGTAAGTCTCTTCAACAACTCTGCCGTTTTTGCTTTTACATGTTCAACAGACTGAAAATGTGTTCCCTTTAATGCACTTTTCACTTTTTGGAATAGGTAGAAGTCACATGGTGCGAGACAGGGGATGATATAGCACAACAATGAGCTTATCCGCTAAAAACTGCTTCAAAGATAGAGTATATGACCTGCTGCTTTGTCCTGATACAGAATCCATGGGTCGTTCTTCCACAAATCCGATCTTTTCATCCTCACTCTTTCCCTCAGGTTGATTAGGACTTCTTTGTAGTATTTCTGATTAACGATTTGATCCTCAGGCATCCTTGATGTCCAAAAAATGATCAGCATTGCCTTCGATTTCGGGTTTGCTCATTCATTCATTCCCGACCTTTAGAAAACCATTGGTGCCATTCAAAAGCTCGCGCACGTGACAACATTATCACCAAACACCTCTTTTAACATTTGTAAACATTCTGTTGGCGATTTTTTTAATTCGATAAGGAATTTCAGGTTAATTCGCTCCTCGATTTTTATGTCAACTATTATCACAGCATTACTAAGTAACAGTGTCCTCTACAATTAAAACTCGAACGTAAATTAGAGCAGATAGAGAAACGAAACTACGAGTTGTTGCTTGGGAAGTATCAAAATGAATAACATTTCAATTACAGCCTCACCCGCTGTAGCTACACGATGGAAGGAGCGAAGTCTCATTATTTAATTACCATACCTCGTATAGCTGAAGATGTAGAGCATCAGCTTTTCGGGAAGTTGCGTGATAACTTGGGGCTGTGTTGAGGCACAGATAGCAAAAAAGATGCTTATTTAATTGCCTATGTTCAATTTTGTGATGGTACTTCAACAGCAGAAGAACTACCTATCAATAATCCAGTAACACTGAGAGCAATATCATTAGCATTAATTAATATATTAAATGATTTTGTAAACAAGGCTAACATAGAGTGGAAAAATTGCGTCTGAATATGCACCGACGGTGCTAGTACAATATCTCGAAGAGCGCAAAGTTTACAAGAACTTGTGAAACAAAAGTGTCCACTGTGTATTTGGATACATTCTATGAGTCACAGTCCAGAGCTTCGGACGTCAAACAAATAAGTTTTAGTCTGAATATTATGCTTAAGGCGGTTGTAACCGTGAGAGCTGTTACATCAAGAATCTTTGATGCATTTTGTAAAGACTGTTTTATAACTAGTCAAGATCGTCATCACGTGAGAAAGCTTTGCATCGTGTTTACGAACTAGAAGGCGAAATTGCCATTTTTCTAGAAGAAAATAGCAGACCGGGAGCCAAGAAATGTCAAGATCATTTATTTGTGATGAAATTAAGCTATTTGGTTGACATGTTCGAGTAATTAAATACGTTGAATCTCAACACCAAGGAACAAACGCGCATATTTTGAATATGAGTGGCAAAATTAATTTTTTTATCGAAAATTGGAATTGTGCAACAGAAATATAAAGCAAGAAATCTGGAAATGTTTACAAGTGGTATTGAATTTATTAAAACTTACAAGGCCTAAGAGCAACACATTAAAGTTGGTTTTGTAACAATTGAAAATCATTTAGCTGTCCTGACAAAAATAACTTCATAGCACATGACGAGTGGATTAGGAACTCACTTCAAGATATTCACGAAGGTCTCACAACTGCTGAAGTACAAATTTTCATAGACTTCACGGCAAGTGGCGAAATCGAAAGACGATTTGGTAATAAATCACTGTTTGA
Organism: Dermolepida albohirtum; assembly: GCA_031893035.1. Taxonomy (NCBI): domain Eukaryota; kingdom Metazoa; phylum Arthropoda; class Insecta; order Coleoptera; family Scarabaeidae; genus Dermolepida; species Dermolepida albohirtum. The sequence goes on from JAVIWB010001229.1 coordinate 95,009, forward strand.
ATTTTGGGCAGAGCGCGTTATTGGATGATGAATTTTCTAAACCGAAAACAAGAGCAGTTCATATACACTTACCATTTTCAACATCTTACCTTTATGAAACCGGATTTTCTATGGTAGCTTTGCTCTGTAAGACAGGCCCAAGGAAGTTACTAATAATTATTAAACTTGTTTGCAATTAATGTAAGAACGTATTTTATTACTTTTCTTTCTGTAAATTCAACAATTTTCAAAAAAGAAATTAATATTTTTTCTTACTTTTTCGATATGCCCGCGCATCCCATTTCATGTTATCTCACCCCCTGGCTAAGAATCTTTTACAGCATTTATAAACACGTTTTCTAGCAGTAGTGTGTGATTTTACAGTTTTTTCTTTCTATTATTATTATTGCTAAAGCTAAGCTAATTTTAGACAAGATAATTATATGAAAAGATTTCAAATCAAAAAAATATGAAAGCAAAACGCTTATACTCAAGATTCCCCTACATTTTTAAAAATGACATATTATCGTACTTTTCATTGAAAAAATGCTTAAGTGCATGATATATGAAATTGATGCATTTTTATTTAGTACTGATGCAATTATTAAATGTAAATGTAAGTACTTGTAATATTTAAACTGGAACAATATTTGAAACTATCCAGTGTAATCGTTCGAAAGATAATAAACAAGAGTCTTATCAATATAAGTGAAAAAAGAAGTGAAGAGGACAATCGTTTTGTATTTGAAAAAGTCATTCTTATCTCGCGCATACTTAAAGTTTGATTTTTTTCTTTGCCAAAATCAATATAATGTTGAAGCTATTATTATTAACAAATTATAATCATTCCACCACAGCAGAAATAGCTTGGTAGAGTGTTAGATTTTAATATTTTTTCTTCGTAATATACCTAGAAATAACAAAGTTGTGAAGAAAATGTTAATACTGACAATATTGGCTCTATTTTTGAGCACCGTTAACGCACAAAGTCGGTTAGCTAATACTGAAATTTTCCAATCGCGATCTCTAGCTGAAGATTATCTGTTACCAAGCAATGTGATACCATCCCTATATGAAATCGAATTAGAACCTAATTTCGATACGGATACATTCAATGGAAGTGTTAGAATAACCGTTTCTGCAGTATCTACGGCAAATACAATCGTATTACATACATATGAATTAGAAATAGATGCAGCTAGTATTAGTCTATTGGATGAAGAAGGAAATGTGGTAAACTCAGTAACCGAAACGTCCTATAGTGATGATGACACGCAATTTTACACGATTACTTTTGAAGAAGATCTGGTCGAAAATGAAGTATATATTTTAGTTATAAATTACTTTACTGGTGTACTAAACAGCCAAAATTATGGATTTTATTTAGCGAAATATACTGACGAAAATGGTGACGAAAGGTTAGTTTTTATTTATTTTTGTTTGGTAAGTGCAATGCTAAGAAAGAAGACGTACTAAGATCGACATGTAATGATAGTATTATAACACACATTACATTTTCTGGTCAATAAAAAGATACAGCATTTCTTGATGTTAATTTCAGTATTTGTAAGTCTACACTGAATGAATGATAAATAAGTTTCTATTGTACAATAAGTCGATTCTTATATAATAATAATTTATTGCTAGTTTGATTTTGAGAAAATTGTTTTTCTTTACAAAATCTTTATTATGATTCTTATGATTTTTTGTAAACGTAGTTACATTTACACCTCCGCAACGGAGCGCAGACTCGTCTGAAAGGCTGGATAGGTGCGATTATAAATAAAATAAATAATATATAATATAATCAGGTACCTTTTTATTTTTTACGTGATTATGTATCTTGACATGAAATGCCATGTAGCATTCCATCAGTAATATCCCTTTTATTGTTGATTCAGTCAAATGTCTGCAATGTGGTGTAAATATGTTTATAACGGGTGTTTTTTTTTTGAGAACTTGAGAACTTTAAATGATAATACAAGACAGAAATATTATTGGAATGAAATTTTTTTTATTATAATCTTGGTAAATAATTTCATGTCATTTATTTTTTAAATATGACGCGTCTGACAATGGTCATTTTCTTGAACTATGTAACTGTGACGACATTGCATACAACGTACAACAGTTCATACAGAAGTCTGCAATCTGCGCTTGAAATATGCATTCCAATCGGCAAGTAAATTATAACTGAGAATCGAGAACGCTGCTGAGCTTCCCATATCTACTCTCATGAGGTGTAGCGCAATATTTGTAACTCTACTAATCAGAATTAACTTCTTTTCAATCAGTTTCATATAATTTTTTCCAGAAATTACATTTTTTCGTTGGTAACAAGTGTATATTTTGTGTTATAGAAAATTAGCAACCACGCAATTCGAACCCACTTATGCTAGATGGGCATTTCCTTGCTTCGATGAACCAGCACTGAAAGCTGAATTTGAAATAACAATAATCAGAACTGCCGAATATGACAGCATTTCTAACACACCCAAAGTATCAGTAGAGTAAGTTAATTTACAAAAAGTTTAGTTCTGTTAGCAAACAATTTTTTTTAGTGAAATTTCGGAAGGACGTTTTCAAGACAGGTTTGCTCGAACTGTTAGGATGTCGACATACCTCGCAGCCTTTGTTATTTCCGATTTTACCTATGTGGCTGAATTAAATCACAGAATATTTTTAAGATCGGCCCTTATCGATGATGGTAGAGCTGAGTATGCTTTAGAAACTTCAATAGATGTACTGGATTCGATATCTGAGTTTGTAAATGTTTCTTATACATTAGAAAAAATGGATCAAGTTGGTCTACCAGACGGATACTTCTCTGCTGGTGCCATGGAAAACTGGGGTCTTGTTACCTACAGGTAATCGATTAATTAACATTCTTAAGAATATTTAATTAATGCAATAATAACATATGTATATATATGGTACGTAGACTTCCGCGGTCGCGGTCCATACTATCTGCTTCTGGGCTTCCGGGCTGGAACCGCGTCACTGGTATAACTGCCGACGTTCCGTAATACAGGTTCAGTACGACAGACAGTAGCAGTAGTTGAGTCGTGAAGATGTACCATACGAGTGGGTACGAAACGTCGGCAGTTATATCAGTGACGCGGTTCCAGCCCGGAAGCCCAGAAGCATATATATGTATATACCTATGTTGTTGATGAGGGGTATATTAAAAGAAAATTAATTTTCGGTATTTTCGTTTTACTTTTGTTAATTAGAGAAGTCTATCTGATGTATGCGAACCGTATCACTACTTCGAGTTACCAACAATTTATAGCAACAATTATTTCTCACGAATTCGGACACCAATGGTTTGGTAATCTAGTTAGTCCATTGTGGTGGACTTATCTCTGGTTAAATGAAGGCTTCGCTACTTATTTTGAATACTATGGGGCGTCAGTAGTAAGTAATCTTGCTATTTTATTTATTGAAGAAAAATTTGTAGTAACCTTTATGCTTAAAATGGGAATTCCATTTATTTGCAATTATTCAGCAAACATTATTTTATGAAAACTCTATTATCCGTTACAATTTAGCATAGATAATTAATAAAGGCTGCTTTCGCCTTTATTTTTGTTATTGTACAATTAGTTTCAATATAATTGTCATTGAAAAAAAATGTATTACGGGTTGCTGAGTTCACCTACCGAAAGATGTGAAAATTGGGAATATTCTGAACAAAATTTTATATTTATACTTGTTATTTTATTCGAATTAGGATTCGATTTCTTACGCTGCAAGTAAAATCTACGTGGACGTTGTACTGTTTTAACCCGAAGTGTACATGGCGATTCTCGAAAGAATTTTTGCCTATTTAAATAATGTGTATGCTATTTGGTAGTGACAATTTTCAAATAATTTTATTATAATACAGAGTGTCTCACGATGACCAGCCGTTAGAATATTTCAGAAACTACTTGGAATTGAATTTTGAAAATTCGAGCAATATTATTTTCGAACATGCTCTTCTAAAATAAGGTGATAACACTCATATAACAATTGAGGTTGTACAAGAAGTTGGAGTCGTTGTTTAGTTTAAATAGAACGTCTTAAATATTATTGCAATTTTGGGGGTCTCGTAAAGCTTTAGGTGGACTTTTATAAAGTTTCCTTATTTCTAAAATTAGCCATTTTCGAAATATTTAATTGGTTTCAAATGTTTAAAAAAAGCCGTAACCAGCTTAGGACATGTGTACTTTACAGTAAGAAAAAAAGAGCGACAATATTAACAGATCGGATTGCTGGATCTCAAAATTTTTCATCTATTCTTTTAAAATGGCTTAATTATGTACAAAGTGTGAAAATTTAATGCCGAGTTTAGCTAACTTCAAACCATCATAAGTTGGTTTTCCCAAATAAAATACCCTTCCTATTTTTCCATATTCTAATACAGAAATTTATTTCCTTTCGAATGGTATTATAGTTTCCCATACATATCTTTTCCACTTTTCAAGTTATCTCCTGTTTTTGTGCAATCGATTAAATTGAAATATGTGTAATTCTTAGCAGAACTTCAAAATAAATAACTAATACTGATATAATTAATTTATTATTTATTCATGGGAATGTAACAACTGTGGGAATATAGTCGACCAACAACTTAATGAGATGTTTGAGAATCGATGAATGAGACGTTTAGAATCCTACAATTGGCTAGAAAGAACCCCGAATCTCTCACCACTAGATTTTCATGTTTGGAGTTCAGCAGCCCACAATACAGTAGTGCACTTTGCCGCATTTCATTCCAGTGACAATTATTTTGAAACTAATTGCACTTGATCCAATTTCATTTAACTCCCAATACATTAATGAATGAATTTAAAATTCTGCAAAGAATATTTTCAATTTTGTATCTCACCGTATACGGGGTTTAGCAACCGACAATACAGTGGTGTGCCTTACTGCGTTTCATTCCAATGACAATTATTTTGAAAGTAATTGTACGTGACCTAATTTAATTTAACTGTTTGAATGTTCTCAAAAGTGCTTAAGCACCTGAGGTGTGAATACATATGTAAAATATTTAATAGCTTCTGTGCCTTATTTGTAGTTTATTTTTTAACATAAAGAAGAGGAATTGTTATCATATATTAAGTGTGGTCAATGTGGATATGGACTCAGGAATATTAAAATTTCTTTTGGACAGAAGTAACGGGTAGCAAACTAATGTCAGAATTATTTATAGGTGGATGAAGATATGGAACTAATGAACCAATTTGTAATAAAGACTGTCCAATATGCTCTCGGAAGAGACTCTACTACTTCTACAAGGCCAATGAACGAAGAAGTAGGCTCTCCTGCTGATATTAGTGCCTCATTTGATACCATTGCGTATGACAAATCAGGTTCAGTAATAAGAATGGTAGAAGGATTTTTAACAACAGAAGTATTTCGAAGAGGTTTAAACATCTACTTAAATAAAATGTACAGTACTTCTTTATTTTTAATAATTCTGTTTCTTAATGAATACAATTTAAATAGGCAATTTGAGGCGGCCCAACCATCAGATCTGTACACGTCGTGGCAAGAAGCATTAGATGAAGCTGGAACAAATCCACTTCCAGATAATGAAGATATATCATCTGTTCTAACTACATGGGATTCTAATGCCGGTTATCCTCTGGTTACAGTTAGCATAGACTTTGATGACGGCTCTGCTACTTTAAGTCAGGTGAGTAGATACAGCGGTATATAGTAGCGGTTATCAATTGGCATCTTAAGTTTATGTTTAACTCTACAGAAAGATGTATTTAAATTCAATCATATGTTTTGACTAACTATTGTTTACCAATTTTGACATATATTTTACTAGAAATGTTATGCTAGAATCGTAGTACATCTTTATGGCCAGAAATAGCCATGACCACATCATCAGCAGAAGCCAAGGCTAGTCGTGTCAATAAGAGTAGCAATTTATTGACAAATGAATGAAAGAGTTAAAGCGACCGTCGTGGAGCAAGTGCATTGAAATCAAAAACTGTTTGGTGTTCCTTAGAATCTTCAGTTTTAATTTCCCAATATTCTGTTTAATAATGAAATCAATTAACGCCTCAACACATTTTAGATACTTCAAATTCATTTCCATATTCGCAATAAATTATTATTTACTCACTTTGGAAACCCGTAGAACAATTCGACAACTATTTAATCTACTACAAATTGTATGTAACTTTGCCAGAGATATTTTATCTATGGAAAAGCCATGGTAGCGTCAAACGAACCTCGTATAGCTCAGAAAGTAGACAATATAATTCTATTTATACATAGTTTTAGTTTGCCCAAAGATCTTTCGAAGCCTCTTCCATGCTTCTCCATAAACGCTCTAAATTAAGAGGTAAAATGAAATTTTTTTACGACTACTGAAATGCCTTTTAGAAACTCGTAACAAAGTTCTTCTTTGGGAAAAATACCTATTTACCTTCGCAAAAAAATGTAACTTTAATTTGAAAAATGTCTTTGTTTTCTCTCCAATTGACTACACATATTTTTAAGGTGTGGTTTCAGCACTTCCAATATTTAAATGTATACTTCAAGTTCATGCAATTAGAAATGTGAAATGAAATATTGCATTGTCTCTTATAAACAACATCCATAGCCCTCCTTCTTAACTTAACGTCCAACTAATACTACAGAATTCCACCGGTTTTCGTTTCACAAAATATTTAAGTGAAGGCGCTCGCCGAACACATGACCAAAGTTACCCATATTTTCCATATATTGTGAAATGTTTATATCATGTTTATTATCAAAGTTTTGTAATGTTCTGCTTTCTTGTTCCTAAACAAACTGGTAAAAACTTCTATCATAAGCACCCATGCAGATATTTCCTGCGTTGTTAATTTGGTTTCAAATTTTTATCACTGAGGCCCGACAGAAATCTCTTCTTTCAGTTTTCCCTCTGTTATTTTTAGTAACTGTTCTGCTTCTGATTTCGATAGATTCAAACCCCGCACCAAGTTACTTATTTCAAATTGAGTAGTTAAATGTGACTCGCGCGATGTAATAAATCAGTTAATTTATCATTACTGTCAAAGCTAGTGTCATTAATACTTTGACTCTCTTCACCTTCTTTGTCAATTCACCTTCTTTGTCCATTAGGTTAAGGAAGTAAAGAGGAACTGCATAATGTTCATGTGGGTGAGGCTTTTAAGCCAACACACTTTCTTCATAATCATGTTTTCTTTTCTTTACGTCTGTTGAGCCCTGCTATCTTATTGGTTATGCTTTTGTTCTTTCCAGTGCATAGGAATGATGAAGGATAAAGAATATCGGTCCAATCCCTCAAATATATGTTGCATGTAATATATATTACATGTGGAAACACCGCTTTATCTTAATTTTGACTGTAAAATTTAATTTTTCACTCTTATTTAATAATGGAATTAATTTACCAAACACATAACAATAATTATTTGGATTACTTGCACACCAATGAAGCATGATTGACGAAATTAAAATCTTAAAATAATTTTTAATCTCGTTCCTTTGTTAAAAACTCACAGAAATCCCTGCTTTAGGCTGTTATTGCAGGTAAAGGTGTATCCTTTATATAACGTATTTCTGTTTGCCAAACTCCTTCCTAAAGCGTAACAACCGACCATATTAGTACAACAATGTAAACTTATCATCGTCTAAGCAAACATGTCATATCACGTCTGAATAAGGCTTTACCTGCATTTTCTTCATAACCAGAACTAAGCCAATATTTGAGCTTTTCGTTGCTTAATTTTATCAGTTACTGATTAGGATAAAAATTGGCCAGTATTATTATATATGCGAAGAGTACATAGCAGTAGATTGTATCCTATTTTCCAGTGATTATCAATCATCATTATCACGCCGATCAATCCTAGATTTTGTCTCAAACTTTGAACAGAATCTCTCAGACTATCTCTTTCTTGAATGAGCTATTGTTTACTTTCTTATTGTTTATTTTGTTTTCACAGTTCTATAAGAAATGTTCTTTAGACACACTTAACATAATAATATTCTTTTATTTTAATTTCAGAGACGATTTCTGTCAGACAATCCAGATAACGATGATGAATCCATTTGGTACCTGCCCATTAGTTACACAACAGGGAGTGAGATCGACTTTTCTGACGTAGCACCTAAACTGTGGTTGACCTCCAGAACTGCAACAGTTTCTTTAAGCAATTTAGATGTAGATGATTGGCTGCTTGTTAACATACAAGAAAGCGGTATATAAATTATTCCTTTAACTCAGATTACTGGAAACTCTTATCTTCTTGATTGTAGGTTACTATCGTGTAAATTATGACAACGAAAATTGGCTACGTCTTATCAACTTTTTAAACAGTGAAAGTTTCGAGCAAGTAAATAAATTGAACAGAGCCCAATTACTGGACGATGCGTACATTTTAGCCAGATATGGTGTCATAGACTTCTCGATAACGTTGAACTTAATAGAATATATTGAACGGGAAACTGATTACATTCCACTGTATCCATTTATAACTTTCTTGGGCTTTTTGGACACCTATATGTCAAACTCTGAAATATATGAAGATTACGAAGTAAGTGAATTTACGTCTGTTAGCATCCGAAAATTGTACAGGGTCGTAGAATATATAAACAATCTTTCGGTAACATAAAATTTGTGTAAAAGTAAGATAATAATGGTCCTATATTTTTTTTTGATTACATATGCTTAGTTATACCACCCTCAACACAAGATGACCGTATAGATTCTCGTTATTCATATCGATACGATGAATTATTCTCGAGAAATACTAAATTCTAGCATTAAAGAAAGGCAATTGCTATTTCAAAATTATAGCACTCACTAAAAGTAAAATTTCATTAAAAATAACGTTAATCGCGAGCTAATAATGATTTAATTCAAATGTTCATAGCAGCTGAACCCACCACAATATTCCAACGTTGTTTCGTATTTCTCGCAACGAAGCGTGATTCTTTCTAGTAGTGTAATTCTTCCTGGTATCTACTGAAGTTGAATAAACTGTACTATTAAGATCTCCTCACAAATAAAAATCTAGTAGATTCAACTCAGGTGATCGTGGATCACGTTGCCATAATACACCGTTCTCCGTACTCTACGGGTAAAGGCGCATGCTCGATTAGCACGAAATCACGGTATTGATACTCGCGGGAAGAGCAAGAATTCTTTCAAAAACTTCTGCATTATATAGGTTGGTCAGATATTCACGGATAGTCGTCAAATAAGGCGAGTCTATGATTAATCCTAATACAAAAATGTTGTTTTGTCATTAGTTAAGCCTTACGAATTACTTAAAGGAAGTGTAAATTTGGCAACGTGGTATAAAACTATTAATAAATCCCTGGGAATGACAAAATATGGTAAAATAGGAATTTTATTAAAGTCTAATGAAAACAACAAATATAATGATGATTAAGATAAATGTTGAAACTGGTAGCCATTGATTTGAAGACAAAACTGCAGCCTTTGCGGAATTGAATTTAGAACGCGTTGCGACAAATCTGGTGTGATTAATTGTATTGTGGCGTTAATTCTATTTATTACTTCTTGTTCATTAATCGAAGGCGGTGCATAACCTTGTTATAAAATTAATCTTTTTGTATTTTCTTTAAAATTGTGTTGAAAAATATTATTCTTTGCAAATTGTCATTTTCGTATAATGACTATCTTTTCGTAACATGAAACGATCTTAAAAGGCTTTACGTAAGCACCGAAAAACTGTTGTCTTACTTGAAAAATTCATTTCCTGGGCTTTTTGTCTAATGGCGCAAGTAGGCTCCTGATGAATAGTATAAAAATTCCTTCGTCAACTAGGCCCGTACCACGACGTCTTGTATTCAACTATGGAGAACGGCGAATAGTTCGAATATAGAGATACTCCAACAGTATCAAAATAAATTTCTTAGCACCATCGTACATATCCAATAAAATAATTGAATATGGCCTAAAAGTACCCTCAGCGAAAGAAGAAATCAAAAAAATGAGTGAAGTCTATAGTGTTAAGTTAAGTGCTTATCCAAACTTATTAGCAAGAGTCTTAACAGAAGATGAAAGAGGGAATCGGTTTAAACGACTTACGCCTAATGATCTAGTGGATTCAATTAAATTAGATAATAGATCATGGTGTCAAAAAGAATTATTGTGCTCGATAGTGAAGCATTGTCTCATAGGAGGCATATGGTACATATTCTGTTTACCGTCAATATAAAATACATCTTATCCTTGGTAGGAAAGATTGTATCTTCACATTAAATTTTTAAAAAAATTATTTCGATATTTCATCATCTTCCAAATTTCCTCTTTCGCTGGGTTTTTCCTTAACTTATTTCCTACAATCTCCCCTCTTATACTAACAATCTTTTCTCATTTCCCTTCTACTTTTAACAACCCTTGAAAATATTGATCCCATATTTTCAACTAATGCATTGTACTTCTTATCAATGAAAAACGATGTTAATATGATTCCGGTGATCAAACCAGTAAGATCAGTTGAATCTAAAATTTTATATGGTTCGCTATTGACAATAAAACACCCTACGAGTATCAAAATCTCTATCACATCTAACTACACTATGAGAAGGCGGAGTGAATTTAGAGTTAGAAAATTCATCCCATAACCTCATTTTTAATAAGAGAGCAAAGTCATAAAAGAGCTTATAAGAATTAAAAGAAATATATAGGAGAATTGAATCGAAGACCAGGAACACTAATAAATAAATTTTTAACACATGGGAGATACTGTTGAACGTTAGTCTGCCGTGGTGGCATAATATACCTAATTTTTAATTTACTCCCACTGTAATTAAAACGAATTTGTAATTTTGTTCTAGCATTCCTGTATATTTAGTAATACAAATGCAAATATAAGATATGTCAAAGATACGTTTCATTTGCATTAGTTTCCAAAATTTCACAAAATTTTATGTATTCCGTACCCTTTACATTTTTAAACATACTTTAAAATAAAAACATCTCTACTTTCTAGAATTTCATACTCAATCTCTTGGAAGCTGCAGTAAATTCAGTGGGTTTCGATGAAAACGAAGGTGATAGTCATGTTACGAAACTAAACAGGATTAATATAGTAACATGGGTAGATAAGTATGGAAGACAAGATTGCAGAGAGTACGCTCTTAATAGAATACGGGAATGGGAGCAAGATGAGGAAGACCTAATTCTACCGAATATGCAGACGCCATTAATATGCTCCGGTTTGAGAATTGGTAATCAAAGTGACTGGGATTTCATATTCCAAAGATATGTTAGCGAAGAAGAATCTCTAGTTCGCACTAGACTATTGAACGGCTTAGGATGTAGCGAAAATGAGGACATACTCAATGGGTACGGTATTTGTTGAAGTAATACGAGGGTAGCTTGACAAGTAGTGAGAATAGAAAAGAAAAACGAATTTTTTAAATATAAAATAATTTTTATTTTTCAATATATTCTCCTAAAAGGGCAATACATTTATTCCAACGGTGCTCCAATTCCCTTATGCCATCTCTAAAATGCTATTCCGGAAGGCTTGCAAAATACTCATTTACGAAGATGATAAGCTCGTCGTTAGAAGAAAATTTCTTTCCACCTAGTGCCGTTTTCAATTTTGGAAAAGGTGCAAGTCGGATGGGGCTAGATTCGGCGAATAAGGTGCATGCGGTATTAATTGGAAATGCAACTCGTGGATTTTGGACATCGCAACTGTGCTGGTATGCGAGGGAGCGTTGTCTTCGTGAAACAGAATCTCTTTCTTTGCCATTCCTGGCCGCTTAGCACGAATCTCAACATTTAATTTTTGTAGAAGTTCTGCATAATATTGTCCCTTTATTGTGTCACCTTCTTGAAGGTAATCAATGAGCAAAACGCCCTTTGAATCCCAAAAAAATTGATGCCATCACCTTGTTTGCCGATAAAGTGATTTTCGCTTTCTTTGGAGCTGCAGAACCACGTTCTAACCATTGTTTCGACTGTTGTTTAGTTTCGGGTGTACTGTAGTGTATCCAAGTTTCATCGCAAGTAACAAATCGCCTACAAAAATCAACCGGATTCCGCTTATAAAGGTCCAAACACTCATTGGAAATGCGCAAACGAGTAAACTTTTGATCAGTCGTAAGCAATCACGGCACCCATCTTGCCGAAAGCTTGGAAAGGCCCAATTCTTTCGTTAAAATGTGGTGTACGCCTTCTGTTGAAATGTTTACAATGTCTGCTATCTCTCTCACTTTGAGTCGTCGATCTTGCGTAATAATATTATGGATTTTTATCATCATTTTCTTAGAAGTCACGATTTTTGTGCTCCAGAGCGCGCTTCATCAACACAGCTTGTTCTACCACGTTTAAATTCATTTACCCATCTACTTATTGTGGCGGATGATGGAGCAGATTGACCTAATGTTTCCCGTAACTCATCTTTTATTTCGGTAGCTTTCATACCCTTAATTACGAAGTATTTAGTCACCGCACGATACTCTGCTTTTCCCATTTTAACAAAACGACGTGTTGCTTCTTTTTCAATCAGCTGTCAGAAATAAACTAATCAACCGATTTATCTAAATATCGGAATGTAAACATATAAATAGGCAACCTAAATTATAGTGCATTTGTTTTACCAATTAGAGCGCCACCTATGTATGTGTCATTCTCACTACTTGTCAAACTATCCTCGTATATGACAGAAAGTAATGTGTTTCCAATGATACTTTTTCTAAAAGCAAAAACAAGTAATAACATATTATTTTAGACAAATATGCTTTACGTTTAATATTTCATTTTTCTGATCTAGCCCCTTATTTTTTTTAACTTCTAATTATTTAATTATTTATACAAACCGCTTATGCAAGTTCTTATTTAGTCGCTCTTAATCTTTATGTGTTACTTTGTTAAATTAACGTTTATACGAGGTGTGACAATTTAATTCCCGAATTAGTACAAAATACAAGCACACAATTAAATTAATACAAAATATGTTTGATATTTATTCAAAGTAATTTCCATTGACATTAATTTACATTTTGCAAAATTCTAGAAGTTTTTGAAACCAGCCAACAAAGCATCCGAAGAAATGATGTTCAATTTGATGGTTACATTTTTCTAAATATCTTCTACGCCTTGAAAGTTTCCTTTTGAGAACAGTTATTATATTAAGAAAGAGAATAAATCCCCTGATGTCAAGTCTAATGAATAAGGTAGATGTTTAATCTCAACAACTCCTTGTTTCGTGAGAAATGCCGTCACAATTAGTGAAGACTGTGACGGCGCATCGTCATGTGATAACAACAAACTACCCATTTTTCGAAACTGTTGTCGAGAAATGCGCTCGAGTGATCTCTTCATCACTTCAAGGTAGTGTGCACCAGTTAATGATTGTTTTTCCGGTACAAATCTTTTATGAATTACACCCTCTTTATAGAAAAAAATAATCAAGAAGGTTTTGATTCTGGATTTTTGCAAACGAAGCTTTTTGGGTCTTGGTGATGTTTTTCCAACCCACTGCATGGCGCTTCATCTGGAGATTGTACTGAAACACCCATGTGGCAATGTAGTTAAGATAATTTGCTTTGTCGCGACAATTCTTAATAAAGTCTTCGCACGATTCAACTCTTCTTTGTTTTTGCTCATCTGTAAGATTTTGTGGCACAAACTTTGCACAAATCTTCCTCTTTTCCAAATCTTCACGTCTTGTTTTATTCATTTTTAGCTTTTTGTCGTCATTCGAAGGGTCATTCGTCGCTCTTGCACCACATGTTCACGCGTTTTTATGATCCAATCTGCATTTCAATAAACCGACGGACATCCACTTCTAGCGTCATCTTCTACACTCTTACGTCTCGTTGCGCCATTACGACTGACAGAAACACGATGTACACGTTAGTGCCCTGCGCAGAAACTAACAGCTGTCCTATCATCGTTTGACCAGCATCTACTGGTGGTACACTGAGCTATTACATGCTGTTTTATTTTTTGTTCTATTTCAAGTAACTCCACTACTGCAGCATCAATTCGGGAATGATATTACCATACTTTGTATACCATAAAATATAACATCATTTTTGATTAACCATCCTTGGATTATCCTCACAATTGGTTTGTTACTCGAATATCCATATTGCAGTCTTTCATATGTATTTTACCTATAATTAATCTATTACTAGTATTTGATGACTCAGTTCAACGTTCGTAATTGTCTTTTTTTATTTATAATATATTGAATAAATGCACCCCGCATCACCGGTCTCACTGACTAGAAGTTAGTTGTAATGTCAGGTGTTCAAAGGGCACTCCTGAGCAGGTAGGTTTCGGATAGATTGGGCGTGCGTGGCATTAAATAATTTACACGAAATCTTCATGAATAGATGGATTGGACGAAGAGGCACCACTGAGTGGCCAACAAGGTCACCAGACTTTACAATCTAAAATTTCTTTTTATGGAGTTATGTCGATAGTAAAGTAAATATTTGTATAAAATAATTCAGCTCGAGTTCTGGAGCAAGTTTGCTAAGCGTTTTACCACAAACTATGTTTTTATCAAGAAATCAATGGCAAACATTTTGAGCATTTATCTTCACTTAACCTACTTTTGCATTTTTATTGAAGCATTTGAAAATCATTATATTTATTATTTAAACCATAAGTATTGTAGGTTATTAAACTCAAGTAATCAACTACAATTGAAAAATATAGAAAAATACCGGCTGCTCCATTTAACAAAACTCACTAGTCAATTACTGTAAATACTGTACTTTCAAACGTTTACTTAAAATACCATACGTTAAATTCAGTTTAAGATACCGATCTGTCCGAGCATTTTTCGTAATCTTCTAAAGTAACTTTTTAAAGCTCATCTTATTCCGTGAGTGCTATCCACATTGTACATAAGGCATATAAATCCCTGAATTGTATTCTCTGTTTCGGGGTTTTTAACCTCTTTAGTGACAGTAGTGGATCAAACCACTCCCCTTCCTTCATTTCCTTTTAATACTGATTCTTCCTTCGTTGTTTCCATGTGACCATACCATTTTAGTCTCTTACGCTTCACTATCAGTGGGATATTTTTATCTTCTGATACTTTACTTCCACTTGTTTATCCCCCCCCCCCCCCCGATTAGTTTTCCTCCAAAAGCTTTCCTATAATTTTCTTTTGCAATATGTTCCTTTTTTCCTTTTTATTGGTTAAGCATATCATTTTTGCTGTATACGTTGTCACAGATCTCATTATTTTGTATATTTCTAGCATAGCGTTTCTACTTATTTTCTTATTTTTCATTGCGGTTTCGTGTGTGTAATACCCTACTGTCCTAATCGTATTCTGTGTTCAATTTCTTTGCTCTTATCGTCTTTGTGACCTACTATTTCCCTTAAGTCCTTTTTCTTTCTTTTTCTTCCTTCTATCTCTACTTACTTTCATATATTTTATTTTCGCTTAGTTTATTTAGAATCTTCTTTTTACGCAAACCTATAATTCATTAACATCTCCTCTAATCTCTTTCTATCCCTTGTTACAATCATTATATCGTCAACGTATGCAATTGTTTGATTGACATACTACAAAAATTATTATTTTTACCTCCAAGGGGCTCGTTAATTTTTTTTTTTTTGGTATTCCAATTATAACTGAATAATCTCGCAAAATTTCAGATTTTTAGACATAATACTGGATAGTAATAGTGATCTGGGATCATCTAATCGACTAGTCGCCTTGGCATCAATTTATAATTCAGGAACTTTTGGAAGGGATTACTTATATAATTATATTAAAACCAATTGGGAAGAAATTAACACGAGGTAAATAATATATAAAAACTTGGTATTAAAATGATATAGTTAATCATTTTACAGTCTTACGACAACTGAACTAGCTTCCATTTTGGTTGGTATTGCAGGAAAATTCTCCACACAAGAGCAATACGATGATGTAAAAAATTGAACTAAATTAAGTACTAATAAGTAGTTTTATAAATTTTTGTTGCAGTTGGAACTATTTGCAGAAGAAGTGGACGCTGGTACCACATTTGATTCTGCGTTAAGTACTGTACAATCCAACATCGATTGGGCTGATGAGTACCTGCCAAGCATTTTAAACTGGTTTAATGAAAGCTAAAATTAACTCTTTTTAATCGAAGTAAATATGAAGGCAATATATTTAAGGTTTATCTTAACTTTTCCGAACATAACTAGTATGTACTAAGCATAATTTTATAATTACAATAGTAATCAAAAAAGCGTTATTAAATATCAAAAGATTAGATAATAATAACAAATAAACAAAAACAGTTCTTTTAGTATTTGAGTCATCATCGAAAACTTTGTTTGGCAAACGAACTATGGAATAGTTTAAACAACTTTTGACTATCTATCTGTTTCTTGATATATTTCTTAAATAAATAAATATATATACAACCAGTGATTCTTTGTTTCATTAGAAGCTTCTGGCAAGAATAACAGTTCTTAATACAGAAACTAACGTTCGATGAAACCTATACAGCAATACAGTTCAATGAAATATAGATTTGAAGTATTTATCTTTGATTAAAAAAATCGACAACTTTTCTTCAAATTAAAAAATGTTCCCAAGCAACTTCCAAAAGATCTCTCAGATTGATTGTTCGGCCTACTTCAGCCAGAGAAGGTTTGCAGAATGTTTGCGATTAAGCCTGACATTTTTTCTTTTTAGAAAGTGGAAGACGTGAATTGTACGAACACAATAAATATACGTAGATTGCTTTAAAAGTTTTGCGGTTAAAATACTGTCCGTAAGGTGGCGCTGTCGGAAATATTTTTATCGTATTCTCGAGATTTTTTTAGTCGAACGTATGTATAGATTTCTAGCATATCCTGTTATCTCTTTTTAATAATTTTTTTAAATAAAGTGAGTTTTGTAAAAAATGGAATTAACGCGCGAAAATTTTCAAGCCATGATTTTTACGATTTTAAAGACAATCTTATTCAACAAGAGGGTTCGCAAAAAATCAGGCGACAGTTTGGCGATGAAACACCATCCTTGGCGACTCTCGAACAGTGGTACGAGTTCCAACGTGGACGTGCTTTGCAAAGACCAGCATCGTTAGGGCGGTTTGCCACTGCAGTCGATCCAAAAAATTTCGACGCCGTGTACAACATAATAAAGACAAATACTGCACATATAGAGGTATTAGGGTATCATCGGGCATAGATGCGACCCAAATCAGAACTATCCTGCATGATCATCTTGTCGTCAGAAAGCTTTGCGCTCGATGGATACCACACAATTTAACGGAAGCTCAAAAGAAAGCGCATATGGATTGGTGAAAAAAATGCTTAAAATCAATGTAGGACATCGTTACAGGTGACGAAAGTTGGATTTATTAATACGAGCCAGAAATGTCCCGAATGTACGTTTCTTAATCCGTCAATTACGAAAAACAAAACCACGTTGGCATATCTCTTTCGATTACAGAGATATTCACGAAGAACTTAGCAAAACACAAAATCATTCGCACATCCTCGAAAACCTTTATGGGACGAAATTCGATAAAAAAAATTAATTTTTTTGTCGAATTTCTTTTAACATCAATTAACCTCATTTAAAGATCCATAAAAAAACAAAGTGTCGATTCTCGGCGTTTCGACAATCCTACTTAATGTACTTTGAGCCGCTGGTTACGAAAAACTATATTATATTATAAATTCAAGCCGACGCGGCGGCTAAATCATTTGTCCTATCGCGGCGACCTTGTACTCTTTTTATCTGTGAAGGTGTCTCTGTAGATCCGTCCATTAGTTTCAAACATTATTTCAATTAGACAGATATTACATTATAAGACAGAACTGTCGTTTTTTGCATATAAGAACATTTTTTCCTACAACGCACCCGCTTTACTAAAACGACTGTGGGAGCATATCTTATATTTAAAATATTTAACAGATCCTATTTAGTTTGTGACTGTTGGCGCTTAAAATGATAAATGTTTCATCACGTTTAATAAATTTAGTATTTCTCTATGCTTCATGTTATCTTTAGTTAACTAACTATTGGCTAATTCAACTTTGGAAAAGATAACATTGAATAGTTCGTTGAATAAAGAAATTTCTTTTTCTCAGTGTAGTATGGTCTTTCTTTTAAGTCCTAGACAAAGAGCTTGTATTACGAATTAATTTAAAGGGCATTTACTCCTCTGTGTAAAGGTGTAATTGCTCACAATCAATCACATTCAAAATATAACACACAAAAGAATAGATAATGTCAAAAAGTCTTAATAATGTTTTCATCTAAACCGTACTAAATTCTTTTTTTCCGCAAAGAATAAAAAATAAAGAAATACGTGAATTCCGTAGAGAAATTTCATTTTAAAGCAAATACTAAAAATTATTAAGCTAAATAAAACTTTTTGCACAAAATAACGTGAAGAAATGTTGCGCTACAGTAGAATATCAAGTAAAGTATCAATTGTTATGAAGGCAATAAAAACCGTGCGTAACTAAACTTATTACATCTACAACACGCTCGATATACGTAGATGACGGCCTCGACTAGCCGGAGACACCCGTACCACCTTTTCTCACCGCTCATACTTAGTGTCTAAATATCCCCGCTTTAGTTATAATACATTATCTTGTGTCTTGGTATAGAGTATTGGCACTTATCAATCTCGGAATGGATTATGGAGCTTTTATGTCTTTTCCGCCAGATTTCACTAGACAATTTTACTTAAACACAAGTCGCACTATATACGTTTCAGAAAAAAAAAACTCGAGACCGGTTTCCCCGTAAACCTAAATTCATTCAAAACTAATTTTTATTTAATTATTGACATTTTATTCTGTTTTTACTGTTAAACTTTATTACGGGATTATTGCTTTGTATTTAAATATTTTACACTTCTTGCATATAATATTTGCATTTGTGTATGGAATATACAGTAATCCCTCAACTTGCGCGTTCTCCGATTACACGAATTCACTTTAATGCAGTTAAAAAAATTTTTAAATGTTTTACTATAAGATACACTACATGTCAGTGTTTATCATTTTTAGGTAATTTTACTTAGTGACGCCAGATGTCATACAGGTACATACATTCATATTGTTTTTACTTTCTTCAGGACTTTCCCAAATTTGTGTGTGTTGTATTATAAATAGTTTCATTTGTATTGCTATGTAACAAACGTACGCAGTATATCATAGTCGGTACTTTATATACGTGGTTAAATTCAGAAGCAATGGCTTCATGAAGTGGTACCATTAAATAAAATAAAAAAGAAAACAAGAAGTCGATTAAATTTTGAAATGAAGTTAAAAATTATGCAGATGTTAGACAAAGGTTTAAAAATTAATGAAGTTGCTCGTTTGCATAGCTTAAACGAATCTACAATTCGTACAATTAAAGAGAATCCTGACACTATTAAACTAGCTGTAAAAGAAGCTATACCAACAACTTCCAAGATAATGAAATATGAGAGATTCTGTTATAGTGAAAATGTAAAAATTAGTAATTCAATGAATAGACGATAATAACAAAAAGAACATTGGCATGGATACATTTATTATAGAAACGAAAGCCTTGTCAATTTTTAAATTTTTAATCATCTAAACACAGAAAATGATGAATTGCAAGATAAAGGAATATATGAAGAGAGGATTAAAAGGAAGTCTGTCTCTGTTGTTGCCAGCAAAGGCTGATTCGGCAAATTCAAGAAAGGGTACACAGCATCAAGATTGTATACCAACGATATACTCTAGTTTTCGATGGTGGTTCATCACCGTATATAGAATTCAGCTCGTCGATGCATTCTTGTTGAGCTAATCCACGCCGAAAGTTAAGAAAGATAATTGCACGAAAATGTTTGCGAGTTAATTCCATTTTTTCGCTGACATAAAATTTTCAAATTACTGTCAACAATAGAAATAGCGACCGAATAATAAAACTGTCAAGGTAAATATTGTGTTGGCAACTAAGTACTTTCGGTTTTGTAGTATAAAATAAAACACTTTTTTTTTAAACAAAGAATAGTTTTTAATCAATTATATATTTTCCATTTTGCTCAATGACCTTTTGCCATATTTCTTTCAGCTGCATGATTCCGCGCTCATAAAATTTCTTGTCCTTATCAGCAAAAAAGTGAACCAGGTGCGAGTGAAGGTCATCGTCATTTGTGAAAGTTTTACCATTCAAAGAATTCTGCAAACTTCGAAATAAATGGTAATCGGATGGTGCTAGATCAGGCCTGTATGGGGGATGTGGCATCACTTCCCAGCCAAGCTCCAATAGTTTCCCACGAGTTGCCAAAGATGTGTGAGGCCTTGCATTATCTTGGTGGAAAACTACACCTTTCCGATTTGACAATTCTGGCCGTTTTTCTTTGATTGCTTCATCCAGTTTTATTAATTGTTGACAGTAAACATCAGAATTGATCGTTTGGTTCCTTGGAAGCAGCTGAAAAAACACAGCATCTTTGTAATCCCATCAAACTGACAACATGATCTTTTTTGGATGCAATTCAGCTTTCATGTGGATTGAGCTGGTTTATCGTGTTTGCTCCATGATCGTTTTCGACCTATGTTACTGTACAGGACCCATTTTTCATCACCAGTGATGATTCTTTTTAAGAAAGGGTCGGTTTCATTTCGTCTAAGGTGCATATCGCAAAAGTTGATTCTTTGTGTTAAATGAATTTCTTTCAATTCATGAGGTACCCAAATATCAAGCTTCTTAACTAGCCCAAGACATTTTAAATGTTTTTCAATTGTTGTGTGCGATACATGTAGCCTCTCCGCAACCTCTTGGACAGTTATATGACGATCCTCTTCGATTACGACTTTGATTTGGTCATCATCAACTTCAGTAGGCCGACCAGAACGTTGCTCATCTTTGAGGGAAAAATCTCCAGAACGGAATTTTTTATACCAATTCTGACACGTGTGCTCTGTTAAGCAATTAGCACCATAAACTTCACATATCTTTTTGTGAGCTGCAGCAGCTTTCTTTCCTTTACGGAAATAAAACAGTAAAATATCGAAAATGTTCGTTTCTGCACTCCATTTAAAATTAACCCACAACTAATAGCTTTAATAAAAATCACGCACTGCTTGTTTCTGAAGTTACATCAATGTGACTAGTATCACGCGACAAACGGTAAAGTACAGCACTAACATACGCTATACAAAAAATAAAGCAACGCTCTCTATCAGTAAAAACCGAAAGTACTTAGTTGCCAACCCAATATATATAACTATTAAAGGATTAAACAAAATCCTTACCCTTGTATTGAACAGTGTTGAAGTTTGCTGGCGCGAAAACTTCCTGGTCACATATTGGAAACAATCCTTCCATTCCCGATGACTCCTGCGTCTATCAATACAGCATCCGTGAAGTCGAAATTCTCAATGAATTAGTTTAACTACTAAATGAGAAACCTAAATTACTTGTTGCTCAAATATATCAGCTACATCAATATCTGCAGAATCTCTCAAGTTTTTCAGACACTTTCAAGTACTTTTCAACCACTTTTTCATTACTGCAAATTATAGCGGCTATAAACTTTCTAGTAGAAATTTTTTATCCAATACAGTACCTGTTGAACTTTCAATAATTCTGTTTAAATGAATATAAATCATATGAGAGTGAAACTATATTTACGAAATTATGAGTTTGCAATTTTCAATTTAAACTAAAGAAAATATGGATTATTTATTGTTAAAAAGTGCACAAAATTTTTCAGCTACACAAAAACGCCTTGTTTTTCAAAACCACCTTCGTGGGCATTCAGTAATTTAAAGGCATCTATCTAGTTTTTGCCATTTTAAAATGGTTTCCCCATCAACATTTAACCGTATCTTCCTATTACCATAAATGACATATAATTTTCGATTGCTTCATCCACTAACTGTAATTACATTGTACTTGTTTTTTCATTACAAATGTGTCCTTGTGCAATGTAGTATTTGTACAAATTTATTTAGTATCTGTTTAAATTTTAAACAATAGTGAATTATATGGCAAAAAGCTTATATCACAAACAAAACGTTGACTGTTTCTTTACATTGAAAAGCACATATCGTCATTCTACGTGCATGCGAAACCGTATTTACTAAATATCTTTAAAAATCTGATTTTAAACAAAAATCTGCTACCCGTATATACATAAAGCACCAAAACGTTAACGTCTTTACCAAGATATCTACCTACTAAAGATATCGTGTTTGTACATAAAAAAAACAAAGAAAAAGGCTGTTTTCTGATTTGAATAAGCAATCCACTTAGGTTTAATGTTTTTGTAATTCTTTCATGTTTACAACAAAAAAGTGTTTGCTTTTTATAACTTCTGAATTTGTTTATTTCGGCATTGATCGCGTCATCAAATAGACCTCACTAGTATATATCTAAAGTAAATAAATTTAAAACAAAGTAATTAATAAATGAATAAACTGATTTAATTAATATTCATTATGATAGGTGAGAGCGTGGAACTACAGACCCTCTGAGACGTACATATGTACATACAATATTTGTATTACAGCTACTAGTACATACAGTAATATTTTAGATTTAATTAAAATAATGTTCTCTTTCTGTAGGGTTAATTGAGAGGACATTCTCATTTCAATTTTTGAATTATTTTGTTTAAATTTATCTGTTAATAATCAAATAGCTCTTGATTTGTAAGAAAAGCTTGCACTTGTAAAAACTAATTTCGATATATCGAATCAAATTCTTTAGAGTTTAAATTCTAATTACAGGATAATATAAACAAATATATGTAATAGCATATAAGTGCTTAATGTAAACTTCAATTTATTACTTATGTATGAGAATAAGTTCCAATTATTATTTAAAAAATAATTTATCATTTTATTGTGCCATCTAATAAACATTGCCTGAACTTTTATGGATTCTAATTCTAGTTTCAAATCTAGAATTTGTTTAACCGAAAAAAATCATCAACAGTTCAGGCACTTTATAACAGATTACGCAAAAATTTCGAAATTATTTATCCCAACGATTTATTCTACAGGTTAAGAATATAATACAACTAAATATTACTTGTAATTTTAATCATTATCCGCGCAATTACTAAATTTAAAGGTAAATAATTAATTTGTTTTAGTGGCGCTATCTAATAATCACTGTACAAACTTCTTAGACTCTGTATTCTAGCTTCAAACCTAACATTAACATACTAAAAAAAAAAAAAAAAAAAACACTCTCGTTACAGTTCTGCCATTAACCCAGAGAGGGCGCCACATATTTTTCAAACTATTTATTATTCTTATACAAAATGAATTACTATATTTGAAAAAATGTTTTCTTTAAATTTACTATGTATTCTAACTTATTTAATAATAATAAAAAATAGGGTTCTTTGAAAATGTTTGTATTTTAATGTTTGTGGTTGAAATAACAAATATTACATTTGTTGTAATGCTTTTAACCAAAATATAATTTACAAATTTGTTAATATATCTCTTTTACAATGAACAAAGATTCAAATCATTCATGGGCATGATGGATATCTGTCTTAAAGAGCTAACTTGATATCAAATTCTGATTTACCCATGTATTTAAATAATAAATATATACAGATCTGCTCTTGTTCTTCCAACTGCCGAGTGTATAGAAAAATGAAACAAAAACTAAGAGGGATTAAAATAAGAAATTGAAGTAAGAGAATTGAATATAGCAGAATTGCTCGTAGATGACATGATAGTGGAAAGCAACCAAAATGGGTTACGGAAAAACATATATAATTAATAAGATATTTAAGGAAATGAACTTGTATATAAATATAGAAAAAAAGCAAAGGTAGCAGAACAAACAGTACAAATACTTGGAAATAAAATCGATGGAAGTTATTTAAAACAAGTAAAATATTTTAAATACTTAGAAATCGTGATAGAACAAAATGATAAACTAGACAGAAAAATAAAGTGGCAAAAATTTTTAATATAACAAGGATAGTCATTTTTCTGAAAAACAGAAAGTTGCAGAAACGAAAAAATTGGAGTGATCAAAAAAATGATAACACCAACATTAATATATTCTGGAGGAGTATGAACTACCATAGAAAAAGATTGAAACAGAATAAATACGCTACAAATGAAATTCTTGAAAAATATAAAGAAAAACAAGTCAGGACAAGATCTGAAGTAAGACATATAGGAAGCAGTTATGAATAGAAACCACTTAAGATATCATTGAGGAAGGACAATTAGAATGGTTGAGACATTAAAGCAGAATGCCAGGAAAGAGACTCATACAGAAGTTACTCAAAACTTTTTCTAGGTGATCTTAATCTGCAATCACAATAGCTATAGTACGTTTCATTTTGGCATTACAACACCTAACTGTACAAAAAACATATGTTACACACTCACACTCTCTCTCTCTCAAGGAGTACATGTTTCAGAAAAGCACCCACAGGCAAACCTAGACCGAGACACATGTATATACTTTTTCGCGAATCAGGAAATTAATATTCCTATTATATGAATAAAAGTTTGTCACTAAAAGAAATTTTCAAAAAATTGTTTGTAACATTTGCTTTTAGAAACTAGTACATTTTCCTTTGCCAAATGCTTCAGCAAAGGGTAAAATTTTGTTTAATAAATACTGCAGTGAAGTGATGAACGAATAAATAAATAAAGTAATTTTGACATTGCAGTACATACTGAGAATGTTTCTGAATCTGAACTTGAAAGGGAAAGGGATTCGATACCAAATACTAGTTTCGAGGTTAGAATAACTGTAGAAACCATTTCTGGAGATCATCTATCTATCGACCAGTGCTATTGTGAAATGTTTGTTGAAAAAAAAGTGCGATTAGTCCTCATTAGTATAACCATATACAATTATTATTTAAAGGAAGGTAATGTTAAATAGTTAAGTTTAATTAAATAATACATCCAATTATTTAAGGAATTTTTAGAAAGTAACTCAAGTCTGCATAATCATCACCAGAAGCTTTCATTTACTCTTCCCTCTTCAATAAAGCCATTTTGGAAGGCTTTAAAGAAATACTAAAACCACCACCAAAACTTCAAAAATAATGTTCTTTACTCTTTGACAAAATAAATTTAGCACAAAATCAATTGTGCTGTAAATACAAGGATAAGATTGTAGATATTGAAGACTTTGGGTTTAGTAGCACAAACAGATTACTAATCATGTAGAAGTATGTCATTTATAAAATAAATTAACAATAATATTTCTTTTTACTTACAAATAATTCCTTGGTTAACATAATTTCCACAAATTTTTGTAAGTTTTCATGCTGCAAGGAATACACCATAATTGGAAACAACCAATATATTTTCACTTCATACAGTGAAGAATAAAACATACAAACATTGAAAGAAATACTACTAAATATTTGAAAATGGTTTCATAGAAATATTTGACCAAAGAAGAATTATATTAGTGCTGTAAATTACTTAATCAAGAGCGCATGGAACAATTATCTGTGTTGAAGATCTATTTTGCATGATTTCTTTGAAATTGGTAAAATATAAAATTGTGCCATTCTACAAAAATCTATTAAACAACAACAATTAATTTTATTGGCAGAAACACTCACTATACAATAAATAATGTACAAAAAGAGGGAAGATATAGATATATACATGCTGAACAGCAATTAGGCAACCAGCAGCCAGAACAGTATTCAGTTGAAGATTTTTTGAAAAAAGAACTCAGTTTGTGCCCAGATTTTTAATTATACGGTTTCATCAAAGTAAAATCATGTGTATTTTCACATATAAAAAAATGTTCGCCCACAACATACTATTGTAATAATTTAGATAATACTACAGGATTATCAAAATTTTTTAATAATTAAAAAATAAAATTAAAATGCACAGGTAAACATTCCAGCATAATCTCTCAAAGCGATTGCCTATATACGATTATACCCAGTAGAAGTGATTGCTTATGCAGAAGATCTTATCTGTCTCATATAATATATTGTAAAGTAAATTTATCTCCCTCGCTCTGGCATATTGCACAAATCCAATGTTTCCCAATTCTTTTCCAGTACAATGTTTTATTTTAATATGCTGTGAAACAAAATAAGTATTTTAAGAAAACACGTGTACATAAAATTATTTTAAATGGTATAAATAAACAGTTTTCCTGTGATTAAGTTTCGTTGATGTATAAGCAGTAATTTTATTAAACAATGAAATGTTACCACTTGTTGAATGTTGTGGGTATCTTAATATCTCTGAATTATAATTTTCTTTTAAGAAGGTAGTAGCAATTCGACTAGAAACTATTAAAATGTTTGTTTCAGATTAATTCAATTTTAGAAAGAAGAGTGATTTATTTATGATATAATGTTTATTGCTAAGCTCTAGATAATTAATAAATCATCTCATGCTTTCTAAAAATAAATAGTAGCGCCTTTTCATTCCTGGATTAAGGAATAATATTATGTGGGTATAGCAAAAAAATGTAAACAATTAATTAATGTAATATATTCTTAAAACCTAGTACAACAAATCATATTTCAGAAAGCACTAAACAAAAATAATTAAAAAAATGAGGCACCATCTCTGATAGAATGGCTAAATTTCTGCGTATAAAGTTATTCCGGTTTTAAAACTAGCAGGAAGGTGTTATTTGACGAAACGGGCAGTGAATATTTAATACAATTTAAAATATTTAAATAAAATACAATTATTTCAGAATATCTTTTTAAAATGTATTATAATAAATATTATAATCAGGTAAATATATTAAAATAATTTTAAAATTATATGGTGCCATCTCTAATACAATGGTGACACTTTATCTGGTATCCTTACGTACTTACATCCAAATGGGTTGAAACCTGAAATAGGGGCCAGTCAATCTTTGTACAGTCATCATTAGATGGCGCCAGAGTTAAATTAAAATTGTTCTATGAAAATCAAAATTTATTTTTAAATTCATATATATTTACAGATTTACACAATAAATATCTAATGATTTACTACATAATAATTTTATTTTGTTTTACGCATAGACATTAAGGTTCGTATTATTATTTTTATAATATTTTCAGCTTGCTATAGTAAATTGTCTTTGAATATTTTAATTAGAAAGGAAAACATGTAAATGTAATACTAATTTTAATCTAGTTTATAATTTTGAATACGGAATGAACAAGGCGTGTATTTTACTTCTAGCGTAAAGAACCGAAATAAATTTTTCTCACTGTAAAAAACAATTACATGGTTACCATTGTCTTGTCTATAAGTTAGCTTCTTCAGTATCAGTAATAAATAACTTTTTTTCAAGTATATTATAAACACTTTGTAAACTATTTTAAAAGAGATATTTGTCTAATTAAAAATTTAAAATATGAAAAAAATTTTGACACTATAACATATTTATAATGTAGAAAATATATGATCCATCTATACTTAGTGATATTTATGTTTTTTAGAGGACGAGAATTTATAGTGCATCCTACATATTTTTACCAGAAAAATGCGTATTCTGGTGTACCATAAATAACTGTAGTATGTCAGTACTGCCTGGCATTCAACCATCAGGTTTTTGTACAAATTCCAAAGAAATTGTAGCCATTATAGTACTTAGTTCAGCTCTGAAAGGCCATTTCATGAAGAAGAAAAAAGTTCTATTGTAAAATTGTTAAAACATCATTGAAGCAAAAATTAATAATGACATAATGATGGAAATTTCACAGACCACTGTATAAATAATAAGAATAAAAGAAAGGATAGCACAATGTAAGAAATTCTATTTATCTTTGGAAGGTCTTGTTTATCAGAAATCAGATGTTCACCACTGTTGTCTAAGAAATTCTAACAATAGATAAATATCTTTTGATTTTTCAAAATATCAAGTAAATATACAAATGTTTGTTACTGGATTAAACAGTCTGTTTTTTTAATATTTAAAAATGACTACAACAGAAATGTAAAAGAAAGATAAAAATTGTATACTTCTGAGGAAGTGTCCCCAATGACAATGGTCTAACATTACAGACATTGATTTTATAGGTTTGAAGTACGTTGAGTAAAAAGAGTATTGGTTTAAAGTTGATGGCCGAACGATGACCAAGAAAATGGCCATCATACTTTAACATTTATGTTAAGAATTTATAATTATAGAAAATTTATATTGTGCTACATCTTTATAAAATCAAGTGTTAAGAAGCTAATTTTGGTAAATATAGTTAACAAGTGATTCACCTGTGTAATATGAAAATATTAGTAACGATCAAGATAATAGTGCAATTAATATTTTAACAAAAAAAATATGAGATAAGAGATTAAAGCAGCCAGATTGTTAATTGGATATAATTATGTTGATTTTGGAAACAATACATGATAAAAAAGGTTAATTATTAACATATTGTGAGAAATGAAGTGACAGGATTTTTTGAAGTAAAACTATAAAATTATGACTCCCCCTGAAATTAAAAAATCAAAGGGAACTTTGATATACAAATATTTAGTTAACATGTTTTATATATGGTTTCAATAAATTCGTTATTAACAAACACATATAAAATTCCCGGCGGTCGAATTAGATACATCAAATATATCATTCATATATCAAGTATGGGAATTTCGTTTTCTTTGTGTATACTTCTATTGGTCTAGACTATACACATAATGCTTTTATTATGGGTTTAAATAAGATGGAGCCGTCGCCGTTAGAGGATGCACTTTTTTTGCTTCTACAGTGCCCTACGAACACATGTGTCATACATTACGTAGGAAAACTTACACTGACAAATTCACGTACCCAGACGCATCCGCACGCGAATGCATAGACAAAAACTGAAATGGGTATTATCTCGTAAACTGTTGCAGTTAGCGCCTTGCAAGTTAAATTTTTTTTTCTCTTTCTTTTAGTGAACTTCTCTGAGCCCATCTAAATTTGCAATTGCTATTACTGTAGAAAGCATTTCGTTTCAGCGCTACAGTACTCAAATACCCTAGAAATACGTGTCACATGCCTACACACAGAGAGACAGGCAAGTTTTCTATTAATTCTGCCTTTTTAAAGGAAAAGATATACCGAACGATTTTTTTAACGTCATATAGGAATAATAATTAAAGTTTCGCAAGAAAACAATCAGTAGAACTGCACAATTAATAAGAAAGCATACCATCAGCGTGACCTGGTCATCAATACTTTAGAAGCGTCAGAAGGACTACTGAGAGATGAACCTGATTAATAATTCAGACAGCATTAGCAATCAGATAGGCATTCTTGGATGAATTATAGAGTTTTCTACAATAATAAAAATATCGTGGATGTAGCACAAATGTATCGTGTATCTAATTGAATTGTCAAAAACCTTATTGTAAATGAACTAAATGACGTAAACAAATTTTTGTTTAAGATATTAACTTTTTAATTTCTTTCTAGGAGGGACTTTCGAATATGTCGTTGAAACCAGTAGAACAATTACATTTTTGGATCATCGATTTGATTGACTCAATGTAGAACCAGTTTGGAGAGTAGGTGATAGTTACGAAGGTATTACTCAATAAAAACAGGCACTTCAGAAGAAAACCGTTACAAGAAATTGAGATAATTTGAAAAATAAAGTTCCGCCTTCTCTTTTAAACTAGACAAACACTTTAGAATTTCATAAATATATGGATGAATATGCAGACCAATATTCTGACCATGTAATTTTAGTCATTTCATAGTAATTTTAATTAATACAAAATAATGTCTGTATCATGAAACTCCATTTACGTCTGTTGCTATAAACAATATGTATTTAAAAAAGTTGCAAAATATACTAGTAGACAGTGTCTCAAGTAAAATTAATTTCATAGCTGTGTTTCTGAAAGAAAAGATAATATAATAATCTTTCTTCATGACATGGTAGACGGCAATATTCCCTACTCAGATACCAGCTTTGTCATAAAAAAGTAGAACAAAAATATGATTTTACTGTTCTGTCACTTGTTAGAAAGAAAATGGGTAATTTAGTTCATTTAACTATCAATAGGAAACATGTTTTGGTGAAGAGAGATAACAATCAATGCATGATGTATATTCATTCTTTAAGGACGCACTATAATAAAACCAACTTTGTCACTGTGTACGTACGACGCGTGAAAAATATTCAAATTAGAATAGATCTTTAGCTACAGCATCAGACAAAGTAAAATCAAATGTGATGGGTGTTAAATTAACTTGAAAAGCAATTGCATGTGCCCAAACTTATGAGTGGTAGTGAAAACAACAGGTGTTTATTAATGAATGAAGCTTGGCACTACACTTCATTTTGATCGCAACAATTAATATTTGATGTAACTATAAAACCCATATTTTTGGAAATTTTTATTGCCAATATTTTGTAATTACAATACATTTTAAAATCATTGGTATTAAAAAATTTATTAAATTAATAACACAGTTACAAAAACATCTTGGATGTACAACTATTGTAAAAGGGTTTAGAAACTAATTGATTTGACATAGCATCAGATTCAACCACTAATAGACGCTCTTTATATTTTTTAAATTAGGAAATTTTTTAAATTATTTCGTTACATCTATTTTTTGTCCATGACTGTAATCCCAAGGAACAATTTTTAAATTTCGCGGGTGTTTTAAGTTGCCCAAGGAAAAAATAACTTCATCTAAAATTATATTTTATTTTATTACAGCATGAATATTAATAATTAAGGTGTATATTTCAAAATCAAAATTAAAACGAAAACCGTACGCATTAAAAACATGTTATTTCCTAATTTCTTGAATGAATTGAAACCATAGCTAACCTTTATTTTTACTACTACCAACTCAAAACTTCCGCGAAATTTAAAAATTGTTCCTTGGGATGATATTAACAAATTATATGAAGATGTACTTTCAGACTTTTTTGAAATATTGAATTTTAGTTATTAGTTACCACATTAATTGTATGTAAAAATAATACACAGAATTTTATATACTGTAAACGATGAAATAAAATTATCAGTGTAGGCGTATTAAAAACGTACGCCAAAATTATCAATAAAGAAGTATAGGTTAATGTTGTCTGCTTCTGGGTTTCCGGGCTGGAACCGCGTCACTAGTATATCTGCCGACGTTTCGTACCCATTTGTATGGGACATCTTCAGGGCTGAACTACTGCACTGAAACTGCAGTTTCAGTGCAGTAGTATCAATAAAGAAGTATAGGTTAATGTTGTCTGCTTCTGGGTTTCCGGGCTGGAACCGCGTCACTAGTATATCTGCCGACGTTTCGTACCCATTTGTATGGGACATCTTCAGGGCTGAACTACTGCACTGAAACTGCAGTTTCAGTGCAGTAGTTCAGCCCTGAAGATGTCCCATACAAATGGGTACGAAACGTCGGCAGATATACTAGTGACGCGGTTCCAGCCCGGAAACCCAGAAGCAGACAGCATGGACCACGACCGCGGAAGTCTACGTACCAAATGAAGTATAGGTTATTTCATATTTTGATAAAGTTTATTTTTGAGCTGTATATTTTTTTGTACATATCTTTAATTAATATACAGTTGGGACCAAGTTACTTGGCGGTGAATCTGGAGTTGTACTACCCACCCTTAAGGTGTAGTAATTGGTACCAAATCCGTACTGAGCACGGTTCGGAATTTGTATCTGTTTAAATTATATATGTAAATCGGAGTAATTGCTAGGCAAATTACATTTTAATATTCTCACATAATATATACATATATAAATTTATCATTTAAATGTCAATGAATATTTTAACTCAAAAACCTTAGTCTCTTTTATTGCAATTAATATTAATCAAAAAGTAAAGACCAACTCTGTTATCTTTTAAGCTGTCGTAATGGCTGTCATCACTCCACTAGCAGGTGTCTATGGACTACAGCGCATCTTTCTCAGCTCCAAGTAAGAACGTTCCATCTGTGTTTATATTATGAATTTCACTAATATATTTGTTATATCACTTTAAGAATATCTACTGTTTTTTGTCGAAGAAGATTATTTAGAATACATTTGGTACAACTTTTACCATACGCTTATTAATAGTCATATGTATCTCAAAGTTTATTTAGTCATCCTCATATAATTATAAATATACTGTTCTCTTTTTGCTTAATGTAATTTAATAATTTTGAAAAAAATTATTAAATTTTGGTAATATATTTTTATTCTATCTATTTGTTTTATTTCGCACCTTTCACCACAGTCTTTGGAAGTTAGGTAACCGAATATAAGTCATTGGGATAAATAATAATAGCACTTATATAAAAATATTTCTTCTGCTACCCTGATACAAAATTTTTAATTCGACGAAAATGCGAATATAAGCAAACGTAAAGGCAACTTAATTCACAGTAACAGTGTATATATGGTTGTCTAACTTTGAATACATTCTACTCCAGATACTTCTTCGCATTGATCCTGATACAAAATTCGTTTAATATGTTGAAGTAATAAGTTTTAGGCAACATAATTCACAATAGTAATGTATACTTGGTTGTCTAACCTCGAATATCTCGCACATAATACTTCCTAGGACTTCTGTGATCCTGATACAAAATTAAAATTGCATTAAATTTTATATTAGGATCACAAAAGTGTCAGGAGTTAGAGGTGGTCAAAAAGGCAACCAAATATACACCATTGCTATGAATTAAGTTGTTTATACTATCACATTAAAAATTTTAACGAAAATTTTGCAGTTTTTATATCAGGATAGCAGAAATACTTGACGATATTAAGGACAGAGGTATTCAAAATTAGGCAATCGAATATACACTCCTAATGTAAATTGCTTGTAGGTTGATCATTTTTGTCGTTGGTTGAATTTGCAAACTAAAAGCAAAAATTTGAAATATTAAACTTTTAGAAATTAAGTAGCCCAGTTTACGAGTGTTGGTTAGGTTAAAATATCTAAAAAATGCCACATAAACTTATTATTTATTAAAAAATTATGTTTGATACATTTTTTTTATTGTTACATATCATTAACATAATGCATATCATTTTTTATAAGATAGATATTTCTAGACGTTCGGAGATAATCATTCAATGGACGACTATTGCTTGTTTGGTAAATTTTACTTCCACTTATTTGAAAATTCATTGCGTTCTCCCTTCGGAAACCTAAAATTCAAGTACATTAATAAATAAACCATAAAATCTCAATTTTTAATAAAAAGGATTACATTCAAAGATCTTTCTGGATTTTATAATGTCGCAGCAACTAAAAGTAATGGTACTCATCCTGTCGATATTTTGTCTTCAATCCCATGAGACATCTTCAGAGCTTAACTACCGTCATTCTTGCGCTGAAACTATTTCAATGCAACAATAGCAGCAGTTAAGCTATACAAATGCTTCATGGATTAGAAGATGAAACGTCGGCAATATGGGTGACTGCAAGATGATATGAATATGGACAACAACTGCGAAAGTCTACAAGTATAAGAACCAGAGTAATGATCATTAATTTTTATAAGAAAATGAGAAACAATTTTACAATGTTAAAATTTTGCAAAAACTTTGCCTTTCTAAATTTTAGTTTTTGAGCTGTCATAAATTAGACGAACATAATAATAAGAAAGTTGACAGCTACAAAAAGGAAATACAGTTATAATTATATATAATATATAATGTAGTATTGCCAAAAAGGCCAAATCGCTGCATGCATATACAAGGTGTGGCCATAAATAACGGATTAATGCTATACAATTTTTAATCAATTTTCTTTCATAAGTTATTTTAATTTACTTCCTTTTAGTAAACTTTTGCCGGTCGAATCAAGTCTCCAATCGCCATCGCTGTAAAACGCTTTACTACTGCTAGAAGTGCAAGTACGCACGGGCAAAGTAACACTGCCACTCTCATATACTCACATGTACTGGCACGCGAATGCACGCCCACAAATCTTAAAAGCACATTATCTAGTGCGCTTTCACTTGAATTTTCTTTTCTTTCTGTTATTTTCTTTTAGTAAACTTTTGCCGTGCGATCTAAATTTGCAATCGCTCTCGCTGTAGGATGCTTTGTTTCGACACTACAGCGTCCTAATGCTCGAAAGCTATACGTTAAAGACCCAATCGTTCACAAACACATTCAAATACTCACACGCATCTGCACGAAAACACACATAAAAAACTTAAATGTGCAATATTTCATAAATCGCTGTAATTAGCGCCTCGCGTCTTAAATTTGTTTTCATTTTTTTAATAAGCTTTTGCCGAAGAATCTAAATCTGCAATCGTCGTCGCTATAGGACGCTTTGTTTCGGAGTTGCGGCGCCCTAATGTTCGAAAAGCACACTCAATTACCCACATGCACATAAAAAAAAACCACATTATCTTGTACACCGTTGCAATTAGCGAATTGCGATTTAACTTCTTCTTACTCTTCTTCCAAAGAGTATTATTACAAGCGCGATTGGTTTCATTGTTAAGAGTTTTGTAGAACTGATAATGTGCAGGACTTTTAGATTGTCAAGATCATTGCAAAGAACTATTTTTGGCTTTAACAAGTAGTTTGATGTCATACGTGAACCAAGAATCTAGAGGTTTATATGTAGAGATATCATTAGCTGGGCATTGGTAACTCAGTAAGAGATATTAGAATTTAGAAATGATACCTTCATCGAATTGAAGATTCATTTCTGAATTCTATCATACATCCCAATATTTGGCAAACGATTTTTGTATAAGCAAGGTATATAAAATATTCTTACTGAAATATCTCACTACTCATCATGTAGGTATATGATACTACAAATTGAGTATTAGAAGTGTTAAATTATATTTTATGTTAATATATTTTTCTTATTATTACAGCCAAATATTAGCACATATGCTTGTGATAATTAAAATAAGAAAATCACAAAATAGGCTGTTTGCATAAAGATAAAAACAGTCCAAACAACAATTCAAATTACAATCCATCATCAATAGATACACGTCACAAGTTAGGAAAACACAAAAACTAAATAATTTTTAAAATATTTATGAAAAACAAGGGTTGAAAAGACAACTTGTTTCTATTATTAAATCTTATATAAAATTGCCAGTTTTTGTTTAGTTAAAATAATTCATAAATCGATGGTTAATTACTTACTACACTGAGTCCTTCCACTGCTAAGTGGAGCTGATAAAGTTAAGTTTTTCCCTTGATAATTCTCCTTCCAGTTCTTCCTGTCTTGTGTTAGCTTCTTTAGTTGTCTCTACACTACATCTCTTTTTTTACCTTCTTCACTTTTTTTCAGCGATGATTTAACTAGTCTTTACTTTTTTGTTTTTCCTTTCTAGTCTGGCTTCGAGTACCTTCTGTATGAGGCTGTCCACTCACATTTTGTATACATGGCATGGCAACTACAATAGTATCCTATTCCAGGGCTCCTATTCATAATTGTTTCTTTTGTTTCATGTCTGATCTTTTCCTGCCTCGTTTTTCCTTGCTAATTTCTCAAAGATTTCATCTGTACTGTGGTCAATCTGCTTCTATCTTTTTCCTATAGAAGTCTATGCTTTACATAAATATATTAATATTGGTGTTACCACTTTTTTTGAACATTCCTCTTGGAAAATATAATTGTTCATATTCAAAATCTCTTCCACTTTCTCACCCTTTCGTTTATTTCCCTGTCACATTTTTTATTTTATTTTAGTTTCTAAATATTTAAACTAATTTACTTGTTCTAAATTTCTTTTTAAATATTCAGTTTCCTATTTAACTTCCTTCTGTTAGTTCTTGTTTCATTTTTTGTGTAGTCTCGTTTAGCACCAGAGAGAACAGTAGACTTGTGTGCGTTTATCCTACAAATATATCAATAAATAGAATTTAATAAAAAATTAGCTCTATATTTCCATTATATAGGGAATTTTGTGTAATCTATTATTTTGTAATCTTAATTACACTTTTACTACATATTATGAGAGGTATATATTGTCAAATGTACTAATTATGTTTTGGTTATATTCATGACAACAAAGACAAAATTTATTGATACGTACAAAATGCCAATGGATATATTTTTAAAATATAACAATAAATCATTTCACAAGAAAATATAATTTTAAAAATAAGTGGCGTCCTCTTTAGTCACGGACAGAAATTTTATCGCTGTATCTAGTATGAATATTTGAGCTTGAAACAAGAACTAGTATATTGATCACTAAGGTTGATATATAACCCCTTTCCACATTAACTTTTGTAAGTTCTGTATACGCATTTCGATAACTAAGTTGTCATCATCAGCAGACAATTTCAAAGTGTCGCACCTGGTAAAACACGGCGAAAAGCAACTGTACGAAAATCAAACTCCGTACGCGATCCACACCGCTCAAAACCAAGATGTACACTGTGTGTTTGTTTCACAAGATTTTTAAAAAATTATTTTTACTTAAACTAGCATGAACTACATTGAAAAAGGGGAATTACGGTGAAGACCGACAAGTGCCTGCATGTGATTTATTATAGTGTTCCTCCTCTGACATTAAGCAGACAGAAAAGGGTCGATTGCAAGGGTCTGCTGATGATGACAACTTAGTTGTCGAAATGCGTATACAGAATTTACAAAAGTTAATGTGGGAAGGGGTTATATATCAACCTTAGTGATCAAGTTAATCAACCACAGGTTCCATCAAATTCAACTAGAACTAGTACAGTTCAAAGTTTGTACAATGTTTACTAGATGGCGGTACAAAAATTATATTATAAACATTTAATAGTTTAATATTACAGTGGAGTAACAAATTGTAGCATTCCAGCAACAGAATTCGCTGCAATTTATTTACGAAAGATTTAAATGTAACAAATCATAAAGAACTATTATGATTGAGAATTTAAAAATGTGCTGTCTTATATTTTGCATAACGAGTTTCCGTTGCTCCTTTGGACTGTCATAATTTCCAAAGTTTAGCTGACAGGCGTGAATTAACCAGTGCCAAATTTTTTAATAATCTTTTACTAAATAAAATTGATTCTCCTTCCCTAGTGTCACAGATCCGTTTTCATGTGCCTGTGTGTAAAACAAGAAACTTTAATATTTTTGCTACTCCAAGAGCTAGAACTAATATAGAAATATAGTTCAGATCGCCGTTTTACCATATGGTGAAGAACTATAATAAACATTACACTAACCCTTCCTAGTGCGGTGGAATGGAGGACAAGGACTAGTGCAACTATTGTGGAATGTAGAATGCAAATTGGGTAAACTATTTGATATTTGTCCTTTTTTTTCTGTTAATTTTTAAGTTTATTTGTACATTATACTGTACGATCGATTCTTTTTTGTATATATATATATATATATATATATATATATATATATATATATTATTGTTGTTTTGTAAGTGGTTATCTGTTGGGCAATAAAGTTATTATTATTATTATTATTATCCGTAGAACACTTTGATGAATGCCATATGAGCCGAATATTATTAATTTCTAACATAATGCGGTTTTGTGTACAAAAAATATTTGAGGGTGAGGCTAGAATTTAAATTATTTTTGTGGATTACAGAGATGTAGCTATAGACTTTTTCCTATATTTTTGCCTCTTCATAATTACAGATGAAACACGAAGATTGGCATTGGCTTGCTGGAATGTGTATTATTTAGTCTTTGGATATATACTAAAACAAATGGTTTCAGAATTTTATAAATATAACTTTGAGTATTTCATTTGCCTCGAATTAACACTAAAGGAGTCCTACTTCATATGTATGTCAGTCTTCTGGCAAATGTAGTCACGCTCTACAAATAAAATTCGAAAAACTGTTTTTTCTCCTCTTCATCAGGGGTCGTAGGGTCGTCTAAGAGTATTATGGGCTCACAAACAGCAACGAGATTTATCTTAAAAAACATTAATAATTCTAATTTCCCGCACATTACACCATTCTAATTTAAGACTTGATGTCGAGTAGTAAATCTTGGACGAAGGCAACCTAAACGAACGAACACGAAGAAATATGAAATGAATTGTTATTCATTTTTGTTTTTGGCCTAACTCGTCCAAAAACATTTATCACATTGAAAATTTTAATATCATCAGCATAACCTAAGGCATTAAAGGCAAAACCATTTATAAAAAGTAAGAATAATAGTGGACCAAGGTTCGAACATTGGGGACCTTCAGAGATAGATATAAAACATTTGAGTAGCCATTATAGAAAATATAGTTGATTGATAGGTACACCCCATAAGACTAAGTAGAAAAGGAGAAAAGCTAA
This sequence comes from Dermolepida albohirtum, assembly GCA_031893035.1. Lineage (NCBI taxonomy): Eukaryota > Metazoa > Arthropoda > Insecta > Coleoptera > Scarabaeidae > Dermolepida > Dermolepida albohirtum. Next base: position 133,133 of record JAVIWB010001229.1, read on the forward strand.
AATAAGATAATTTATTTAAGAACACTAAATGATCAATAGTATCAAACGCACGGAAAAATCAAAATAATTGCAACCAACCTGACCCGGAAAACGAATAATGTCACTTAACATATTGTGTAAAAGTTACTAGATTAGTCATAGTAGATTTTCCAGAGAAAAAATACATGCTGCCGCGGAGAAATATAAGAACGAATGTTATGAAATAAGTAACTGTGCTAATATTGCTCGTATACGTCAGTAAAATTAGAAATAATAGCAATGAGCTGATAGTTTGTTATTTTGGATTTGTCATCTTTCTTCAGGAATAACAATTGCACGTTTGCATAATATCGGTAAGACAGATATAGAAGTTGAAGTATTAATGGTTTTCAGCAAGGGAGCCAGAAGAACATTTCGAGCATTTTTAGTCAGGCAACTAGGGATCAACTCATCACCGGATGTTTATTTATTCGGAAAACAAGACATAATATTTACTTCGCAATCAGATATTGGAAGAATCTAAAAAGAGGAGAGCTCCGTACGAAAAACCACTTAGATGTATGTATTTAAGGGACTTGCATACATACCGGAACAACATTGAACAAAGGAATCAACTTGAGGATTATCCGTCTCATTCAATCAATTCTGCAGAAGGCCAGGAATCCAAGTAGTACCTTATCGTGATTACATGTAGGACCATATACAACGAGGAACTGATCTAGTAGATTGCTCGATATTCCTTATATATGCTTTGTTGGTATCTGATATTAAGTATCGTGTATTGTGTGCACGAAATTTTTTAAGTTCATTATAGTGCGTAATACTGTTAGAATATTTGTATTTACCATGACATTGCTGCTTGTGTTGTCGTGTCGTAATAATCTTCTTGTTGAACCAAGGGAGATAATTATAATAAACAAATGAATTGAATTTAGAAACCGACATATCAAATTCATCATGAGCTTCTTGTAGAATCCATTAAGGATAATATCAACACCACTATGCTAGTCAAGGAAGCTCCAATCAATATGAAGTAGGTCTTCATTTGACCTGGAAAAGTTAGTCTTACGGAAATTATAATGAGTCCTACGAGTAATACGAAATTGGGCAAGCGCATAGTGAGTAAAACAATCAATTTTCTTGCATAATGCTGGATGATAGGGTTCTTCAGGTACAATATTAGAAAATATTAAATCCACAGCACGGTTATTAACATTCATTGCATTATTAAATTCAGTTAAATCAAGTCAATTCCTCCTTGAATTCCTGAAGAACTTACTACTAATTGTATATTCAATACTAAGAAAATTATTCGTACAAAGAAATAGGAAATGGGCACCTTGTTCACATTTGATAAAGCAAATTTCAAGAAGTTGAAGGAGCATTCACAAGTTATATAATTAATTGACCTTACAAGAACGCCACCACATGCATGAACCATTGTATATTTTCTAATAGATCTTAAAGCAGTATAAAAGGGATATTTTCTGAATTAACAAAACAATCCTTGATCAAAGTTTCAGTGATAAGTATTGATCATAATTGAACTCGAAAACATTTGAATAAAAGACGTGAGATTTAGAAACTTTTGCAGATTGATATCATACAAAATTTTTATTTGTGTCTATTCATTAGATAAGGGACATATAATACTGAGAAAACACTACACTTAAACCAGTTTCAACCAATTACCTTAGAAATAAATGTTGTGTTATATTCTCTACATAAGTTATCTCGGTGTGTATCGGTCCATGAGATTATTTTATTTGTTGTTGTAACTCTGTTTGTAATCCAATACTGTTGATTGCAAAATTATCTAAAATAGGATCCTAATGGACCAAGTGATATATGTAAATGGTGCTACTTGGATTATAATGGATTTAATTAGCATTAGGTGTTGAATGTTAATAAAGAGTAAATTCATGAATATAAAATCTCGCATAAGAACCTGAGTTGAATAAATCAATGAATCTATTTCCAATTATTCCAATTACATGAAATTGTTCTAATTGAAGAAGATATTCTAGTTCAACTCCAGTCAGTCTCAGGCGAACCGATTCTCAATTGTGTTTGTTTTAATTTACGTGTTGACTGCAATTGTTGGGATTTGAGTAGTGGTAGATTTATACAGAATCATGGATAAATTTTTAAGGGGGTGGGATAAGTGAGAATTAGACAAAAGTAAAACATCAAAAAGTTTTGAAGATAAAATCAAGAAAATATTTTCAAAAATACTTGAATTTTGGGTTTACCAGCACCGAAGTAAATGAAGAAGATAGGCCTCTATGTGTAATTTGCTAAAAAGTTTGGCAGCAAACAGCACGAAAGCTAATATACTTAAACGGTATTTGGAAACGCCTCATACTAAGTAGATTAACAAGCACCGAAATAAAATTAAAATCATGAAAAAATCATATATCATTTTTCGAAAAAACTTTGTGAATAAAAAAAAATTGACTTGCCTTCTTATAAAGTGTGTTACAAAATAGCCAGATATAAATAGCCTTATACCACTGCTGAAGAACAAATTTTACCTGCTGCAATTGAGTTTGTAGAAACTGTTTAGGAATAGTTTTGTCAAATAATTGCAGTCCATACCTCTATCAAAATTGTGCCGGATTATGCACCGATGATGCTTGTGCTGGAAGACTCCAAAGGTTTCAAGCAGTTGTGAAACATAAAGTTCCACAGTATGTCTGGGTACATTGTATAATTCACGAACAAGCTCAGACTTTCAAAAAATGAGTCCTACTCTGAATAATGTTCTTAATTGTAACTCTAGTAAGTTATATCGAAATAAGACCTGATAAATTAAGAACGCTTTGTAAAGATTTGGGCGAAGTACATTTAGCGTTGCTGTTTTATAGGTAGGTAAGATGATTTTCACGTGGTAAAGCTTTGTAACGTGTTTATGAATTAAGAGACGAAATCGCCATCTTTCTATAAGAAGAAACTAGACTGGAAGCCGAGAAGTTTCGAGCTAACTTATTTGCGATGAAATTGAGCTACTTGGTCGACATATTCGGGAAATGAAGTACATTGAATCTTCAACTCTAAGGAGGAAATACACATATCTTGGATACGAGTGATAAAGTTAATGCTTTTTGTAGAAGATTGGAATTGTGGAGCAGAAATATATAACCCAGAAATGTTAAAACTTACAAGGCCGAAGAGCAATATATTAAAACTGTTTCTATAATCATTGAAAATCATTTAAAATTTAATTTTTTTTTGTTGACGACATCTTCATAACAAGCTAGGAGTGTAGAGTGAGATCTATGTAAAAATACTTCCAAAAGTCTCACAACTACCGAAAAAGAAGCCTCCATAGACTTCACGACAGGTGGCGAAACTCAGACACACTTTAGTAATAAATCACTGTTTAAATTTTTGTCAGGGGTGAATGATGAATTTTCTCTTACTATTACCATTTCCTACATCCTGACTTTCCGAAATCGATTTCCTATGGTGGCTACTTTTAAGACAAAATATAGATCTCAGCCAAATATAGAAAAAGAACTCAGTGTATCAATTTTTAATATTAAACCTTCTTTCAAAAAACTTCGCTCTACAAGATAGACCAAAGAGCGTCACTGATAATTATTAAAGTTGCTTATAATTTATGTCGCAATGTGCTTTATTATTTTTCTTTCAGTAAATTCCATAATAAATAAAAATTTTAAAAAGATAATATTTTTTCTTATTTTTTCGATATGTTCGCGTTTCCTACTTAGTGCTATGGCATTCCTCTAGGGAAGCACGCTCTTTATGTATCTGTGACCCTTGTTTATCCTTGCTTTCCTGGCCAGTTGTTCTCAAGACGGATTTTCGCTTTGCAGATATAAAATTTCTCAAACTTCCTTCTAAGTTTATTTTGCATTTGGGATTTGTTCTGCACCACATTTTTGCTGATGACAACTTCATAGCCAATTACAAACGAATTAGAAACCCAGTTCAAAATACTTCCTAAGGCCTCGCGACTGTCGAAGAATAAATCTTCATAGAATGGAAAATGGCGAAATAAAAGGACAATTTAGTAATAAATCACTGTTTGAATTTTGGGTAGGGATCGATGATGAACTTTCTTTACTGAAAACAAGAGCATTTCGTATACTACTACCGTTTTCAACATCTTATCTTTGCTAAACCAGATTTTCTACGATGGTTACTCTTGTGAAAAGATATATATCTCAGCTAAATATAGTAAAAGAATTTAGATTGTCGTTTTCTTCTTTCGAAAAACTTTGCCTGCAAGACAGGCCGAAGGGGTCGCTGACAATTAACTAATTTGTAATTTATGTCAGAATGTACTTTATTGCTCTTCTTTCAGTAAATTAAATAATTTTAAAAAAATTATATTTTTTCTTACATTTACGATATGCTCGCACCCCCATCTAGTGTTAACGTGCCCTTCTAGGAGGGTGCGCCCCAGAGGTTCAAAATCACCATTTCAGTTTGCTGGATTCATATACCGATGACTCAAATTCGATAGCTAAAAAAACGTAATGTTAATATTAAGTGCATTCATAACTCATAATCAAATCAATAAATTAAAATTTGTATTTCCTTGTTTTATCATTATAAAAAAATTAATTTGTGATTGCAGTTTGGCCCAACTTCTTGTCTGCTGTATGATCCATTAATATGCTTCTGTTCCAGTATAATTTAGGATCTGATTTTTCTAAAACTTTTTGTGATTCGTAGTTGTTCCAAATGCCAATTGTATCTACTAATTTGTATTCTTTAACAAGATCTCTGTATTATTTTACAGACATTGTGATGTCGCCTAATATATTCTGTTTGCGTTAAGTTTTTACATGTGTCTGTGATAAGTATGTTTAATTGTTTCTGATGTTTTGTGATATTGGCTGCGTATGTGTTCCTTATCGTTTTATTTTACAACGTATTTGCTATCACTTCTAGTTTTCGCAACTCGAACTTGTTTGGAATTCATAAAATCGTCAGTTTATACATAAATATTTCCAAGCCTCATCTATTTGTTGGTTGCCTCCTTGTCAATATGTGTTTGCATTATTTAGCGAGGATGTGTTTTATGTATTATTTTGTTTTTCCATGTTTTTAGTTCATTGTTGTTGATTATTATATGTTCCTCTGAATTGAAATTTATATTACTTAGATTTATTGGTGCGACTTTGTTGTTCGTTTCTACTATTGTTTTATGAAAGATTTGTTTCTCATGGTTAGAATGTACGTTCTCAGTTTGTTTACTTGCTTATAGCCCACATTCTTTACATCAAGGAAACATCTTCCTCCTTCTTCTTCGGGTAATGCAAACTGTTCTGCAGAATGTTGATGATGTAATGGGTGTTTTTTAAGCTGCATGAGAACTATCGATACCAATAACTATGGTTTGACAGTTGATAATTTCAAACTGTGTTAACATTTCTGTTCACTGAGGTTTGGCAAGTTAACATGAATCGTTTAACGCCCGAACAACGCTTCCAAATTGTGGAAATTTACTTTGAAAAAAATAAATCTGTTCACGAAGTTCATAGCGCACTTCGTCAATTTTACGGTCAACATAATCGACCTAATGAGCAAGCAATTCGTGCAGTTATCGTTCGTTTTCGCACTAATTTTACTCTTCTCGATTCAAAACCATCAACAAGACAAAAGAGTGTATGTACCGAAGAGAATAATGCTGCTGTAGAGCGAAGTATTGAAGAAGACACCGAAATGTCGATTCGTCGTTGTTTTCAACTTGTTAGCCTTTGTCCTTCGACTACGTGGAAAATTTTACATAAGGATCTTGACTTACGTGCCTATAAAATAAAGCTCGTACAAGAATTGAAGCCAAACGCCCATCGCTTGCGTCGCATTTTGGTTGACTGGGCTCATTTAAAACTGGTCGAACATGAGCATTTTTATCAAAGAGTTGTGTTTAGTGACGAAGCCCATTTTTGGTTAAATGGCTACGTCAATAAGCAAAATTGCATATTTGGAGCGAAGACAATCCTCAAGCCGTTAACGAATCACCATTACATCCATTAAAATTGACTGTTTGGTGCAGTTTACACGTTGGCGGCATCATAGGTCCTTATTTCTTTCGAAATGAAGAAGGAGCTGCCGTTACGGTGAATGGCGAGCGCTATCGAGGCATGCTAACTGAATTTTTTTCCAAAAATTAATCAGCTAAACAACGACGACTGTGGTTCCAACAAGACGGAGTAACTTACCATACAGCGCGCTTAACAATCGATTTATTGCAAAATCAATTTAGTGACAACTTTATTTCCAGAAGTGGTTCTGTTCACTGGCCCCCTCATTCGTGCGATTTAACGTCTCTGGATTACTTTTTATGGGGCCATGTTAAGTCATTGGTATATGCCGACAAACCAGCAACTCTTGAAGCATTGGAAGCCAATATTCAAGCCACCATTGAAGCCATATGGCCAGATTTATTGGAAAAAGTAGTCAAAAACTGGACTGATCGAATGGACAATGTAACTCGTAGCCGCGGCTGGCATATGCCATAAATCATATTTAAAAAATAAATTCCATGAAATTATCTACCAGATTATAATAAAAAAAATTTTATTCCAACAATATTTCTGTGTTGTATTATCATTTTAATTTCTCAAACGCTTAAGAAAACACCCTCTATATGATGTTTTGTGGCTATTGTTCTGACAAGTCTATTGAGGGAGGTCACCTCTTGTATACGAGTACTACTGATACTTTTTCAGTACGTACGAGGGAGCGTTTTTATATTCGCGGAATGGGGGACAAGGGGTGGAAATAAAAAACCAAATTATTTTTCTTTTTCAATATATTCACCTGCAAGACGGATACATTTTTCACATCTTTCAATTAATTTATTTATACCCTCATAAAAAAATGATTTCGCTTTATCCGCAAAATACGCCGAAACTGCCTCCTTGACTTCAACATCGGCAGTAAATTTTTTACCCCGCAGCTCTTTTTTCATTTTCGGAAACAGGTAATAATCACTCGGGGCCAGGTCTGGGCTGTAGGGTGGGTGATTCACAATTTCGAAGCCCACCTTATGCAGGGCAGCTAACACAACGCGGCTCTTGTGGACGGGCGCGTTGCCGTGCAAAAGCAGAACACCTTTTGTCAATTTTCCCCGTCTTTTCTTTTTAATGGCTTCTTTTAGTCGCTCTAATATTGAAGCGTAATATTCTCCGGTTATAGAAACACCTTTATCTTTATAATCAATCAACAATATTCCTTCCGAGTCCCAAAATACCGTTGCCATGAGTTTCCCAGCTGATTGTGACACTTTAAATTTCTTGGGAGGTGCTGTGCCCTTTTTATGCCACTGCATGGAGTCTTGTTTGGACTCAGGTTCATAATGATGAACCCAAGTTTCGTCTCCAGTAATAATTCCACTCAATACACCATTCTTGTCTTCATTACAGAGGTCCAAAAATGCACGCGAAAACTCTACGCCCTGTTGTTTTTGCGGCGGCGTGAGCATTCTCGGCACCCATCTTGCACTGACCTTAGACATGCCGAGATGATCGTGTAGGATTTTAAAAATTGTTGTATCGGATACTCCAACCATTTCTGCGAGTTGTTTCTTCTTTAGTCGAGCATCTTCGAGTACAATTTGTTCAACTTTTTGGATAAGTGCTGGCGTGGTCACCTCAATGCTCCTGCCCGGCCTCGGGTCGTCTTCAAGGGATTCCCTTCCTTGTTTAAATAAACTATGCCACTTGTACACCATGGTTTTTCCTGGACAAGAGTCGCCGTAAACCAATGACATCTCATTCATTATGGTCGCGACTGATTTTCCTTGCCTGGTAAGGAGCTTTATAACGGCACGATATTCGATTTTTTCCATATTTCACTTTTCACTCCTGATTATGTTACTTGGTTGACGATAGATCAAAGACTAACTGTCTAATAACAATGAAACTTCGTATTTATACTAATCATGAGTCGCTGCACAGGCCACGCCCCCAATGCGCCTACTCACCCCTCTACAACCCGCTCATTCCGCGAATATAAAAACGCTCCCTGGTAGAAGTAGGACTGCTTATGTGTTAACTGCCTTAATTTTATTTTTAGTGTTTAACTGGGTATTAAAAACCTTTAGTAAGCATTTCTTAAATTTTTATGGATTTGCGTTTTAATTAATAATGATTAATAAAATGATTTTGTACAATGCTAAAATATTTGGATGTCTCTTCTTGTTGAAGTGCTTCTATTATATCTGTTTGTATACTATATCTTTAATTGCGGAGTATGTTTTACATTTATCCAATCCTAACTTCATTTTGATATCGAAGATAAAGATTTCTAGTATGTCTAGTAATGAGTGGAGTTGTTGGTTTATGCCTGCGCATATTTTTAAATCGTCTATGTATGGAAGCTAATTTATGTTGTTGTGTTACGTTTAATATGTTTGATAAATGATTAAATTTAATGCAAACCAAAGAGAGCTTAATGTACCTCCTTGAATTAATCTTGTTTATATATGTTGTCTCCAGTTGTGATTGTGTGTTTATGCGTAAAGAGGTTTGCTATAAACTCATAGCATACCTAAAGAACGTTATAAGTGAAGTGTCTGCCATGTAAATCTAAAGAACGCATAGCCAACTGTGTAGTATAGACTCGAGTGCCTTTTGATGATCGATGTAGGCAAAAGATATTTCGATTTCTTAGTCTTGCATATTTAGTGATAACTTGATTAACAACACAGGCCAACCAATAAATTTTTTTTAAAAACTTTTTTCAAAGTTCAATCTGTTTCTTATGTATTTTGGTGTGCTGAATTGAAAATTTCAATCAGTTTTTTTCTACCACGTACCAATTTTTCGCAATCTTTATTTTTTTCGGGTATGATAGTATTAAAATATATAGTTAAGATTTAAAGGTACGTAATTTATTATGAAAAATTTAACATTTTATTATTACAATTGTAGTGTAAGTGAATACGAACAGTTTTTTACTTATTAATCTAAAGTTTTGTATTTCCTCAACCTCTTCACGGTAAAAGTTCGAGTGTAGCTTTCCCTTTTACATGATGCTAGTAGAAGGGTCCAACAGTAATCTCCCATTATGTTGACATTCCAACGACCCTGATACCGTTTCTCTATATCCTTTATATCTTGGTGGAAACGTTCATCTTGTTCCTCACTTACAGCTCCAAGATTGTCAGGGAAAAAATTTAAATGTGAGTGTAAAAAACGCATCGTCACACTCATGTTACATCCAAGTTCTTGAAATGTTTTCAACATGTTTTGAACTATATTTTCGTAACTAGGGTCTTTCTGATTGCCTAAAAACTTCAAAATAGGTATTATTATACACTTACAATGCGTAAATAACGTAAACATGCGAGGAAACTTTACGTCCTGTGGTGTTTTAAAGTTCATTTTCGGATTCAAAAAACATAAAGGGGAGCCGAATTTATAAAAAAAGTTTTTTCATGGTTGGCCTGTGTAATTATTTGTTCTTTATGTTTTCTTGGTTGTTTACAACTTTTTGTCCTTCGCATAATACCTCGTTCTTTGTCAAGTGTTCTATTTTTCTTACGGATGTAAGAATCTATATATGGTAGTGAGGATTTCCAGCTTAATTTGTTTTTGGCTTTAAGTAGGTCAAGCCTTGAGTGAAGAAAAGTGGTAGTTGTTGGATTTATAATACTCGTGATTTGTGCCACTTAAATTATGAAAATTATCTATTTCAGGTGATTTCCAGCTATTATATAATTGTCGTTCCAATTTTGTTTTGTTATCATTATTTGTTCATAGGATTTAATTTATTAACTAGTTTCATTTCTTTCTTCATACAATTTGCAAACTCATTTTTTGTAGTTGTTTGTTGAGTAGTGTAAATTTTCAAGTAACAAATAGGTGGTTTACCAGATGGAAAAGTCGTTCCCAAATTTCTTTAAAAAAAAATTGTAGGTGAAAATACATATTCAAAGGATACTCCACCAACCGCGCCATCATCTCAAGAAGTGAAATTAGCATGTGACACTACGTCGTTTTTTAGAATCAAAAACTGATTGTAATTTTGCACATTTCTATGCATTAGATTACCAAACCGCTGATATTTTGTGTAAAGAAAGAAAACAAAATAAAATTACAGATTTTTTTGTTAAGGATGTGTAGAGCTTGAAATAAAAAAAATAGTATCAATTAAAAATATGTATTACGCTGAAATGTGTAGTATTTCTTTTATATGTATTCTTAAATACATTTTATGAAAATCGCAACATAAATTTATATGGTAGTATCATACTGAAGTCAATTTTATTGTTATAAAATCGCAGATATAAAGAATACGAAGTATGTATGTATATATGTACATACTTAACTTACTAGTAATAAGAAAAAATAAGTTAAAAACGGATAATGGAATAATCCTCATATAGGAATAATTTTGGCGGACAATATGAGTATTCCATTAAGCGGGTTTCACTGTATCTGGCATTTCTGGCAGATACAAGAATACCGAAATAAAATGCGGTATTGCTGTATCTGTCGAGTGTATTATAAAAACATTTTTCATTCCCTGTGAATATTTTATTAAGTATCTTTCTGTCTTTGCTAATTTTGTGTCTTTTGAGCCTATAAGAGTATACTGACACTTTGGTTTTAAAGTATTTAAGTTTTCTTCTTTGCATTTCTTAATTATACTTCCTATGTTTGTCTTTTTTATGTTACCTCGTAGATTTCCTATTATTTTATCCATTCGTTTCCTTAAATATGTAATTGTGTTTTCTAGTCAGTATAGTTACAGTAGTTTATGGTTTGGTTTGCGTGTGTTGTTTGTCATGTGGAATATTTTTCTCTGAATATTTCTTCTAGGTATTTGTTAATGATGGTTACAATATATAAGACATTTTTATAGTCTATGTCTTACATAACTATTATATTTTCGCTATTATTATTATGAAAGTATATATAGTATATTTAATTCGCTAATTCAGTGAAATTTACAACAATACAATGGTTCGACATTAACGCTTTGGTAAAAAATACAATTCATATTATTCATGCTAATTTAACTGCTGATAGCTAAGCAACATTTTGTGTATGTAAACTTATTCTTAAAGAATTTCCTGCATTGATAGGCACTGACAAGTAATGCAAATTACTTATATAAAAGTCAAATTTCGTTAACAAAATTTTAGTAAACAGAAATGTTCAGTGTTGTGAGTTAAAGAAGATTAAATATACTGTTTAAAGTTTGTGTTTTATGTTCATTATGCAGTCATTTAAACATATAAAAATATTTATTGTACTGTCCTTGGGAATTAAACTAGTCTCAAATATAAATATGATTAAAGTGTCGACATATCTATACAGAAATCTATTCGATAATTTTCAATTGTGTTAAACTTTAGCGTTAGAACTATCGTACGTAATACTTTATACAGGGAAGGATTGAAACTATATACTTTTAACAGTATTGTAATTTTATTGCCTTGCAGGCGCATTATAGAGCGCCGTTGTCAGTTCTATCAAAAACTGAAATAAATAATATACTAGCCTATTTAAAAAAATCCTATGGCGTCATAGCTTAAAAACTGGTGGTTCATAGCATGGCATGTGCATGGCATGCACAGTACCTGGTAATTATTAGCTCACGCTACAATTTAGGAGTTTTAATAAAATAAAATTCAAACACATGAAATTAAAAACGTATACAAACGTTTACTATATTAGTCATGTTAGTATTAATTTGGACACATATTTACAACTGTAGGATATATTGGTTTCAATATATGGTCAATCTCCCTTAGCTCGAATGACCGCTTGAATTCACTTCGACATGTTGTCGATACCTGCTTTTACGTGGTCTTGCAACTTTCCGTTTTACTTTCAGGCTTTTTTGGTTTAGAACGTTTAAATTGGAATTTGAGGATGAGTAAGTAGTGGATTTAAAAACACTCTAAAGATTCTCGATTGGGTTGAAGTCTTTTGAATTTCCAGTTCAGGACAATACTGGTATACTGAAACCAAAACTAATCTGGACAGATTTCACCGTATATCTTGGAGTTTTTCTTATATAAACATGGAGGTAATAAGGAGCACTAGAATGTTTCTATTACACTTTTGTACTGATACTATTTTATTACCCCTTTGACAAAGTACAGAAATCCTGTTCGATCCCTAGTAATGAATGACCATACCTTCACAACCGGGGGATATTTAAAACTTTGGGCTATACATTCCTTTCTTTAACTTTCCGAAGAAATTTGTCTCACACATTTGATAGTTTCTGTAACCGCTTCGCGTCGTAACTTGTCATTAAATATGATACGTGATTAAAAAATTAACTATAAGAACAAACACGTCATCTGAGAAAACATTTTTAAAATATTTGCAATATAGTTTTATATAAAGACCTTCCTCCATTGAGTACTGTAGACGCTTATTCTTTATTGTTTCGGTTCAACGCGGTTGTTTTGAAGTTCGGCGACATTTTAATCTAGCAACGTGCAAGGTCCCTCTGGCATCTTCATATTAAAGGAATGCTTAGATATAACAACTCTCTGATGGAAGCTTGTTTAGTTTGTAAAGCAATGTTAATAGTTTTTCTATCCTTGGTTTTGGTTGTTTTACTTTTACGAGGGTAGTTCCACAAGTAGTGAGAATGGAAAAGAAAAACGAATTATTTAAAGACAAAATAATTTTTATTTTTCAATGTATTCTCCTAAAAGAGCAATACATTTATTCCAACAGCGCTCCAATGTCCTTATGCCATCTCTAAAATGCGATTCCGGAAGGCTTGCAAAATACTCATTTACGAAGATGATAAGCTCGTCGTTAGATGAAAATTTCTTTCCACCTAGTGCCGTTTTCAATTTTGGAAAAAGGTGGAAGTCAGAAGGGGGCTAGATCCGGCGAATAAGGCGCATGCGGTACTAATTGGAAATGCAACTCGTCGATTTTGGACATCGCAACTGTGCTGGTATGCGAAGGAGCGTTGTCTTGGTGAAACAGAATCCTTTTGTTTGCCATTCCTGGCCGTTTAGCACGAATCTCAACATTTAATTTTTGTAGAAGTTCTGCATAATATTGTCCGTTTATTGTAGCAACTTTCTGAAGGTAATCAATCAGCAAAATGCCCTTTGAATCCCAAAAAATTGATGCCATCACCTTGTTTGTGTGTGTTTTCGCTTTCTTTGGAGGTGCAGAACCACCTTCTAACCATTGTTTCAACTGATGTTTAGTTTCGGGTGTACTGTAGTGTATCCAAGTTTCATCGCAAGTAACAAATCGCCTACAAAAATTAACCGGATTCCGCTTATAAAGGTCCAAACACTCATTGGAAATGCGCAAACGAGTGAATTTTTGATCAGTCGTAAGCAATTGCGGCACCCATCTTGCCGAAGGCTTGGAAAGGCCCAATTCTTTCGTTAAAATGTGGTGTACGCGTTCTGTCGAAATGTTTACCATGTCTGCTATCTCTCTCATTTTGAGTCGTCGATCTTGCGCAATAATATTATGGATTTTTATAATCATTTCCTTAGATGTCACGATTTTGGGTGCTCCAGAGCGCGCTTCATCAACACAGCTTATTCAACCACGTTTAAATTCATTTACCCATGTACTTATTATGGCGGATGATGGAGCAGATTCACAGCTTTCATACCCTTAATTACGAAGTATTTAATCACCGCACAATACTCTGCTTTTTCCATTTTAACAAAACGACGTGTCGCTTATTTTTCAATCAGCTGTCAAAAATAAACTAATTAACCGATTTATCTAAATATCGGAATGTAAACATATAAATAGGCAACCTAAATCACAGTGCATTTATTTTACCAATTAGAGCGCCATCTATGTGTCATTCTCACTACTTGTCAAACTATCCTCGTATATAAAAATGAATATTTGTCTGTCTGTCTTTTATAGAATTGGAAAGTATGCATTTGATCATGTGATGATCTTTAGCAAAGTTGTTGTGCATGAGCCCACGAAGGTTCCTAAGTTGGTACGACCAATTTTCGACAGATGATGCCACGCCATTCCAATGAATTTCATATACTTCCGTGACAGTTCATGCTGATTTGAATTGAAACGAAAACAGCGAACGAATGATGGCGTTTCAAGTTGTGGGTGACATAAGAATTTATGCAAATTGTGAAATTCATGCCCGGCTCACATTGAACAGACAATATTGTGCGTATTTTTATATTTTGGAGCGTTTTTCGAATAGTTTTGTGTATTTCATTGTGAGTTAAATTAATTTAATTAATTAAATTAATTACTGGAAAAACAAGAAACATTGTGTATCCCACAGCACCTCGATAAATATCGAATTGAAGCGAAACGCAGCAATGTCACAATTTTTTCAAAATGAACAAAATCAATCCCGTTTACCGATGGCCGAATGCATGTTTGTGTTAACTGTTAGTCATCCCGATAGGCCCCGGGATGTGAAATGTGTGTCCCAGTCTTACACCTAATAATTCATCACGTCTGATTTTAAATGTTAGGAAATATACCAAAATATTGTATCGCGGTTTTTATTGCATTGAGGCGAATGGGCTGTGATCCCGAGACGCCATACAAAAAAAAAAAAAACAAATCAATAAAATGACTCAAAATGAATTGAATATTTGTGTAGTGTCCTTCCTTCAAATTTATTTTAGTTGGTGTCGTAGCAACGCGCGCAGGGTACAGCTAGTTTAAAATATATTATTCGTTATAACTGAGGTTAATTTAATTACCAGATAAAGTAAAATTTACAAAATTCAGTACCACTACAATAATTAGTTTACTTGTTTCATCATATTTAGTTTTGAAATTATCGATATGTTCTTGAAAAATATCATATTGAACCTACATATTTTAAATAGCAGTAACTATATAGAGCTGGAGCTCTATATTTCTAACCTATATTTTAGCATTAAACAATATTTCAAGAGCTCAGGTACTTTACACAGTATCTCGTAATATATGTTGAAATAATAATACTACTCTAAAGCCACTTAATATAATACTTCTGCTACTACATACTAATTGACGCACCTGTACTGTTTTAAGTATCGACGAATCTTTAAATGAAGGGGATATATGAGAAGGCAGACATCTATGTAAACATATAATCCGTTCAGACACTTGAAACTATTTAGTATAATTAATTGCGAGATAATAAAAAATAACCTTATCCATTAAAACAAATGAAAAACGAATCAGAAATTGATACGATGATCTAAAACATACATTGGTTTCTGTTAGATATTTAGACGGATTTTATCAGATTTTGCTAAATTATTTTTATTACAAAACTACAATTTTTTAATGTACAGGTACTTGTGACTCTCACTGATATGTTATCGTTATTTTGGGATAGCTTAAACGGTATATAAGTCCAGAAAAATTGCTCTTGCATGTTAACAGTTCCTGCTGTAAGTACCAAAATGTTAGTACCGATATTATTAGCCCTAGTTTTGACGAGTACAGCTAATGCTCAGAGCCGATTGGCTCTAACGGACATTGCTCATACGCGATCAGCAGCAGTTGATTACCTTTTGCCAAGTAATGTGATACCATCATTGTATGAGATCGACCTGGAACCCAGTTTTGATACCGAGACATTTAACGGAAGTATTAGAATAAATATTACAGCAGTATCAACCTCAAATACAGTAGTGCTGCATACGTATCAGTTAAATGTAGATAATTCTAGTATTAGTTTATTGGACGATTTAGGATATGTAGTGAATACAGTAACTGATACGTCCTATAGTAATGATGATCGACAATTTTATACAATTACTTTCGAAGAAAATCTAATCCAAGGTGAAGTATACACTTTGGCAATAGACTCCTTTACTGGTATACTAAATAGTGAAAACGATGGGTTTTATTTAGCAAAATACACCGATGAAAATGGTAATGAAAGGTTAGTGTATTTTTTTTATTTTTCTTATAAAGCGTGTTTCAAATTTCGCGGGTTTTTTAAAGAATAAATAAAACACATAATTTTCATTCACTTTCACAAACTTTTTATTGGTAATTGAAGTATCAATTATGACATTTATATGCGAAAAATAATATCTGCCAAATGGCCTCCTGATGCAGCTCCACACGTCCACTCTTTTGTTAAAATTTTCAATGACAGTTTGACATAATTGAGGCTCTATCTCACCAATGACACGAATAATTTCATCTTTCAAAGCAGGAATTGATTGTGGATTATTTTTATAAACCTGACTTTTCACATAACCCCAAAGAAAATAGACTAACGGTGTTAAATTACATGATCTTGGTGGTCAATTAACATCACCGTTTCTTGAGATCACACGCCCAGGAAATTTTTCTCAATAAATCAATTGATTCGTGTGCAAAGTGAGGTGTAGCGCTATCTTGTTAAAATCACATATTCTCTAGATCAATATTCATTAATTCAGGCCACAAAAATTCGGTTATCATCCGACGATATCGATCACCATTAACAGTTACGGCTTCACCAGCAGCATGTTCAAAGAAATAAGATCCAGTTATACTACCTGACCATAATGCACACCAAACAGTAATTCGTTTAGGATGAATAGGTTTCTCATGTATATTTCGTGGATTTTCCTCACCCCAGATACGGCAATTTTGTTTATTAACATAGCCACCAAGTTTAAAATGTGCCTCATCGGAAAATATTATTTTTTGAGTAAAGTATTCTTTCAAAAAATATATTATTTAATACACTACTTTATGTACATTTGGTTTTGCGATGTCGTCGCGACATCCACAAAAATTAAACTAAACAATGTTATAATGAGATCTTATACATGTTACAAATACGTTTCCACGTTGAAACTCAGAGTTAAATGTAATGAAAGGAGACATTCCTGGTAACCTGTGTAAGTAAGGGCATTATAGCAATGTCCTAAAATTATAATATTCGGTCAGTCACTAAAGTGTTCGTACACATGTTCATCATGTGTGAATTTCCGTTTGCTCGAGCTGGAGCACAAACTGGATCGTATCGCTTCGTTACCTTTTCCAACATTTTCACCTCGATGCGAAAGACTTTTTACGCAATTTCGTTACCGTCGATGAAACCTGAGTTCACCATTACACTCATGAAGTAAAAGAACAATCAAAACAATGTACATACAACGGTTCTCCGCCGCCGAAGAAGGAGAAAACGATTTCGTCATCTGGAAAAGCTGCGGCAATAGTAAATAAAGACTAAATCTTAATTAATAATCAAAATGACCTGATTAAAATACCGCTAATTAACTTCCAAGTTATAATACTTCACTCGACTTACCGAGAATGTTTTTTTCATTACGGTTAATTCTTAGTATTATGTGGATATCTATGTATTTGTAACAGATGTATAAGGTCTCATTTAACATTGTTTAGTTTTACTTTTGTATATTGCTGACGATACCGCAAGACGAAATGAATATAGAGGAATGTATTTAAATATATATTTTATGAAATTATTCTTAATGTTTTAATTTTAATTATATTTATAAAAACTTCTAATTTTTAGAGTATCGTAGCTTTAAAATACAGTTGCCACATTTATTTTGTCAATAAATAATTTTAATGAAACACTATGTTTATTAAAACAAACTACTAGAATTCGATAAATCATAAATTATTGAAGTTATGAAATTGCTTTATTAGTAGGTAAGACGCACTCGAAGGATATTAAGAGAACACGATAAATTGACACACTATCTAAAGTGTTTAAAAGTTTAAAGTTTACTAATGTTCCGATAAATTTAAGTGAACTAGATAAAGTAATGTCAAAGTTGTCCTACCATTTCACAATTTTTCACAATCTAAAAAGCCAGAAAATACGGATGGAAAAAAGTAATTGTTGTACAAAGTGCCTGTTGACTGAGAACATGACTACGACGGTCGTTTCGTATTTAAGAAGACTTTACAGGCAGTCTCAGTTCTCGTTTAACAGACGCTATCGTCACGGCCATATAAGATGACATATATAGTAAGTAAATAATTGAGAAGATTGGATTTCCATTTCTCTTTGAAATGTTAAATCACTTTTGTGTGACATTGCATACTTATTTGACCGGCTTCCCAAATAAGCCGACTTAACGCACAAATCAAGTTGCAACAATTGTGCTAGTCCATACTTTCTGCTTTATATGACATTCATTCAACCAGGTTTCGTTTAGATAGAAAATAGGTTTATTTTGGAATCTCTATGTTGAAATATCTTTTTGATATTCGCGTCTCAATCTTATGATATAATCTTTTTCAGTAAGCTGAGGTATCTGCAATCTATAACGGAATTATATTATATTTAGATATATTAATACACTGCATTTATTCTTACTTAAAATTCAGTTGCTTCATTAATCGATATACTGTTGAGCGATTCATATTAGTTACATTAGTAGTTTACTACTGTTATTTATATAAGTCAAGACTTTATTCAACGTTGGAGATTGAATGTCACAAAACAAGTTGTGAAATATTTGACGAACAGCAATTTTAAAAGCTTCATCAAAGACTGCAGTGCAGAAGTTCTACCAGTTACCTTTTTCGTTTCTAAAATATTCCGTTTCTTTATATTCACAATTTTATATACTGTTGGTCTGGAAATTCCTAGAATTATATTTTATACTATGGAGATATGTATCTTCCACATATCACACCCAATAAAGTTGCCTATTAGATGGAAGATCTGCTCCATTATGTCACCTTTTCTTATATCGGGTGTATACGTTGCAATTTTTTCATAGGCATTAATAATTATCTGCATTTCGGCACTACTCAAGTGCCATGCTTTCTCTCGTTTTTTGGAGGGAAATGCATATCTGTGTTTGTAACGGTACTGGTGCTAGGTTCTGCATCCATCTTTGAAATCAATAGCTACAGAATTATATAATTTTAGTCAAAGCGAAGTTCTTGTATTCACATATTACTTATATAATCTGTTAATTTGCAAGTCAAAGCTCTAAAGAGGACGAATGTATACCGTAAAACGGCTAAAGTATTATGATAATTATAAACAAATTTCTAAAAGCCCAGACGCGATACAAGCAGCCAAAGATGTTAAAATATCAGACAGTTAGTGTAGGACAATGTGATTTTGCCTTGCTCTCGACCTGTCTGTTCGGAAATTTGTCTCTCTCTCTCTTTAAAATGAAGTTTAGTGAAGTTTTACGAACTGACTTTTCACAATCTATTAGCTTTTGATGATTAGGTTCTTTTTCCCATCCTATTCAACCTCCTCTTGGTGTCTTTTATATTTTGATTGAATTTCTCTCATGCTTTTCTACTGATTTGTTCCACACCTCTTCCGGTGAAGAAAACAGTTGACCACGAAGTTTATTCTTCACGTGTGGGAACAAAGAGAAATCACAGGGTGCTAGATCAGGGCTGTACGACGGATGGCTTATCAATTCAATGTTATGCCCGGTCAAATATTCAATTGTTTGAACCGACCTGTAAGAGTTCGCATTGTCATGGTGAAGAATGATCTATCGTTTTCGATTTGTTTTCTTTAATTCTTCAAGAACTTTTGGTAAACAAATAGTTGTGTACCATTCGGCATTGACCGTTCTACAATTCTCTAAAGGCACGGTTGCAACGTGACCGGCTTTTCCGAAAAACCAGGCGACCATTTGTTTTGGTGTGCTTCGAGCTCGAACAACTTTTGTTGGTTTTGGCTCATCTTGGAATACCCACACAGTCGACTGTTGTTTACTATTAGACTCATACGTATAGATCCAAGATTCATCACCTGTGACGGCTTTATAAATGTTCTTTAAAGTATCACCATTGTATGTTTTGTGCATTTCTTGGCACCAATCGACGCGAGTCCTTTTTTGAGCGGCTTATGTGGAACCCAACGTGAACATAGCTAAATGTTCATGCAGGATCTTATGCATGCTGGGGTTACTAATACCTAGAGATGCCTCGATCTCACGGTATGTGACATAACGGCCTTGCATTATCATTTCAGACATTGAATTAATGTTTTCCGACACAACAACATTTGTGGACGACCTTCACGATATTCATCGTCCAAAGAACGCCGTCCAAGTTTGAATTCACTATACCAACGATATACTGCAGTTTTCGATGGTGCTTCATCACCATATAAAGAATTCAGCTCATCGATGCATTCTTGTTGAGATAATTCACGCCGGAAGTTATGAAAAATAATTGCACGAAAATGTTCGCGAGTTAATGCCATTTTTTCGCTGACATAAAATTAACAAGCTATTGTCAACACAGAAGTAGCGAACGGACAATAAAACTGTCAAGGTAAACATATTGTCAAAAATGACAAATTTCGCGATGCAATTATCAAATCGGAGGCAACACTAACAGTGTTGCCAGTTCCCGAAATGTAAATGGCTACCCTTGTATAAGAACATAGAAATTGATTACGGACATATTTGAAAATCTAATAAAAATTCTGCTACTGTATCAGTAGTATATCGAAATTGGTTATTCGTCTTTTACATTTATAGTCCAAAAAAAAACAGTTGCTAATATTGTATTGTGTGTGCATCTCTGCATTACATTAGTATTAAATGCATCCACCACACAAATGTTGGTCATTATGTTTTTGTTCTATTTTTCTTAGGCCATTTTTGCCTCTATATTGTTTGTTTTGAAATTACGGAAATTTAGAAATAAGATTATTGACTGTAGAATTCCTATTGACATTCTTGGAAGTGGTCCTAGAAATTGTGAGCTAACTATATTGCAAAGGTATTGGAAATTTAGAAGGGCAGATTTATAGAGCGAAATAAATACTTTTAAAGCTTAAAGTTGTTAGAGATTCGTTGTTGTTTACATTTTAAAACATAATTTCCATTTCACCACTTATTAGCAAATCTCCATTTAATTGCATGTAGATTCCTCGTTTATCAAAATTATTTGTATTCCTACCGAATATATTATACCAATTTGTACATTTTTATTTGCAGAAAACTAGCGGCTACACAGTTCGAAGCAACAAGTGCTAGAAGGGCATTTCCATGCTTCGACGAACCTGCTCTTAAGGCTGTATTTGAGATAAATATAATCAGAACCTCTGAATATGACAGCATTTCTAACATGAATAAAGCCTCTGAAACGTAAGCTATTATTTTAAAATGTATAGAGTCGTTATTATAATTACAATATATTTCAGTGAAATATCAGAAGGTCGTTTCCGTGACACATTTGAACGAAGTGTTAGGATGTCCACATACCTCGTCGCCTTTGTTATTTCCGATTTCACTTATGTGGCTGAACTAAATCACAGAGTATTTTTAAGACCGGTACTTATTGAAAATGATAGAGCTGATTATGCGTTAGAAACTGGAATAGCTGTGTTAAATGCAATTGCAGACTTCGTTAATGTCAATTATACGTTGGACAAAATGGATCAAATAGGTTTACCAGATGGATACTTCTCTGCCGGAGCTATGGAAAATTGGGGCCTTGTGACTTACAGGTAACAGTCTTTACCTACAAATATAGTATTTTTATTCTTCTGCATAGCTGATTAGTCCAATATTGGTCGTTGTGGATTTAACCCATCTCATCGGTGAGCGTCCCCTGCTTCTCTATCCAATCCTTGATCACCACTTTTGAATAATATTCTTCTATCTTTTACCTATATCTCTTTCATTGTGACCTGTTCATTTCAATTATTGTTTTGTTACTTCTCTGTTACGTCCTGTACACTAGATAAGATATTTAGTGTAAAATATTTCTTATACATTCATTTGTTATCCCATCTGATAGTGCGAAGCCTAACATAGATCTTTGCACTGAACGTTGTATTTGAAAGTTTGTCTATATTTCTCTTGATGGATGCTCAAGTTTGTGTATCATATGCTAGCACTGAAAGTAGGCATGTTTCAAATATTTTAGTTTCTAAGTATTGTGAAATGTTCTTATTTCTTAGTGTTTCTCGTAATTTTCCGAAGGCTATCCATTGTAACCGGATTCTTCAACCTCGATTTTCTGTTTATTTGTTTTCATGATTTAATTACTTGTTGTGATATATATATATATATATATATATATATATATATATATCACATATATATATATATATATATATATATATATATACTTATGTGATTCATTATGATGTACTATTTCCTATAGCGATTTTCTGACGGATAAAGCGTGAGTCGTGTCAAATTTTCACGTTATTTTAGTTAAGTATTGTGTGACATTTTATTATGGAAAGACTCAGCCCGGTACAGCTTCTAAAAATTATTCAGCTGTATTACGAAAATCAGCGTTCCTCGAGAAATGTGTTTCGTACATTTAGAGCAACTTATGATCTACGTAGTCGGCCCACCGAATATACAATTCACTATACCATTGAAAAATTCGAAACGCGATTTTAATTATTGGACAATACGAGACCAAATAGACCACATCCGGCACATAGTGAAGAAAATATAGCAATGGTAGCTGAGAGTGTACGCGATGACCGTGAAGAATCGATTCGACGTAGATCTCAACAGTTTGGCTTGTTGTATGCCACAACTTGGCATATTTTACGTAAGGATCTTGGTTTAAAATCATACAAATTTCAAATCGTTCAAGAATTGAAAGCGGTTGACCTTTCGAATCGTCACCGTTTCAGTCTTTGGGTTCTTGAAAAGCTTAAAGAAGATCCACTGTTTTCGACCAAAATTTTGTTCAGCGATGAAATCTATTTCTGACTTAATGGCTACGTCAATAAACACAATTGCCGTATTTGGAGTGAAGAGCAATCCAAAGAGGTTCAAGAGTTGCCAATATATCCAGACAAAACCACGGTTTGGTGTGGTTTATGGACTAGTGGACTTATTGGTCCACATTTCTTCAAAAATTCATTCATTCAAAAATGAATGTTATCGCGCCATGATAATGGACTATTTGCTGCCTGAATTTCAAGCACGTGATCTCGACGACGTATGGTTCCAACAAGACTTGTCACACAGCCCATGAAAGCATAACTTTATTGCGAGAACAATTTGATAAACATTTAATTTCACGTAATGGATCAGTGCAATGTCCGCCTATATCATGTAATATTTCCGAATCGTATAAGCGTTGATTCTATTTGTCTAAATTTTTATTTATTCAGTGGTGGTAAATGATGATATCGCCCTGTATAAGCTTTGTCAAAAACAAAAGTATATGTTGCAAATATCATAATTTTCAGGTCCAAAATAGTTCCAGCAAATAATAAAATTATGATGATGTAAAACCAAATATTTTCAAAAAAAAACTAACTCTAAAATTATTTTAGATACAGGGCAAAGTTAAAAAAAAGTCTTCCTAGAATATCGTGCAGAATTTAAAATATGCTGTAAGAAGTACATCTTTCCATTTAAAATAAGAGAATTTCTATTGACTTCCAGATTAATCGGAAGTACAGGCATCACGAAAATGTTTTGTTTGACTAGAACATGATCTTACCAAATGTCCAATGAACGGTTTCAATCAATCACTGTAAATTTACTTTCTTTCAGTACATTCAGTTTATTAGAGAATAGGCTACGAAGCGTCCAAATTTTAGTAAATGAATTATAAATTTATACTGACTAATAAGGACTTTAAAGTCTATACTGTTAGTGTTGACAATACGAAATGGTGATTATTAACCATTATGGTATTGCCAGAAAATATCTTAATATTTCATGATGAATTGTATGAAAATGTATTTATCTTTGTCTTTGCAGAGAAATCTATTTGTTGTACGTAAACCGTGTAACTGCTTCCAATTACCAAGAAAGTATAGCAACAATTATTTCACATGAATTCGGTCACCAGTGGTTTGGTAATTTAGTTAGTCCACTTTGGTGGAGCTACATATGGTTAAATGAAGGTTTCGCGACTTACTTGGAATACTATGGTGCATCGGTGGTGAGTAGTGTTTTATTTATACCTTATTAATGTTGTACTTATTCAATGTGTTGAAGTATGAAAAACATAATTTCGATTCTTGGAAGAGGTATACTCGCGTCAATAAATTAGAAATCATTTATTTCAGATTTTCTTTTTTAATTCCAATTGATGTGAAAAGGTGATAGTCGGACGGGACAAGGTCTGGAAGTACGACGGATGCGATATTATGTCCCATCAAAGTGCTTTCAACGCTTCCTTGACTGGTTTTGGTATACGAGATGGAACATTATCGTAAAATCTGTAAAATCACTTTACCGTGTCTTCGGGCCCATTCTGGACGTTTTCCTATAAATGCATGGTTCAAATTAATAATTTGTTGTCGGCAGCTATCAGTATTAACTGTTTCACCAGATTTCAACAGTTCGTAATACACCACGCCACTCTGCCTTGTAGTCGACGGGTCGGCTTCGTCAACCGATAATCATTATTTTTTGTGCTTAGGGTTTTCGAAATAAGTCCATTTTTCAACACCCGTCGCTATTCGGTGCAGAAATGAATTTCGATCATATCTTTGAAGCAGTATTTCACAGATGATTTTTAGATTTCCCATCTTTTGAATTCTTCCCATTGCTCGTAATCGGTTGCTGATCATTCCTTGGGCCACATTTAGCGCTTCTGCAAATTGTTTTTGAGTTTAATTTCGGTCTTCATCCAATAACTGCAGTTTCGCGTCTTCAAACTTAATCGGTCTACCAGAACGTTCTTTGTCTTGCACATCGAAATCATCACTTTTGAATTGCCGAAACCACGCCTCACATGTTTTTGCGGTTGGAGCATGCTCACCGTCAGTTTCTACCAGCAAACGATGACTTGCTGCGGTTTTTTTCTTTTGATTAAATAAGAAACGTACTGCGTTTTCTAACATCAATATTCCTTCCCGGAAGTGAGAGTCTGGAAGGCTATTAAAGTATTTTTCTACGGTCCTTTCAACTTCTTCGTTGGATGTGAATCGCTTTCCAGAAACAAATTTTTTCAAATTTGGGAATAGATGGAAGTCTGAGGGTGCCAAATCAGGAGAATAAGGAGGATGGCCGAGCAAATCGTACCCCAAATCTCGCAATTTTCCCATCGCCAATGCACCATTGTGTGCGGGTGCGTTGTCCTGATGAAAAATGATTTTTTTCTTCTTCAAACCAGGTCTCTTCTCGCGAATTTTGACATCCAGCTGGTCAAGAAGGTATAATGTAAGGAGTAATATGCGCCTGTTCTGCCAATTGTTCTGCCTTTTTCAAGGTAATCCATTAACAAGATTCCTTTTGCATCCCAAAACACGCTGGCCATGACTTTTCCGGCAGATGTGATCGACTTCGCTTTCTTTGGCGCTGAACCACCGGCTTCCACCCACAGCTTCGACTGCTGTTTCGTTTCTGGCGTGTAGTGGTGGACCCATGTCTCATTCATGGTGTCAAATCGCCGCACAAAATCGGTCGAATTCTTGTTAAATCGGTCCAGAGAATGCTCCGAAAATCGTTTGCGCATTTACTTTTGATCGACATTCAGTAAATGTGGCACCCATCTCGCGCAGAAGTTTCTCATCTCTAATTCTTTGTGCAAAATGTTTCGCACCCTTTCTTCCGATATCCACACAGCCTCAGCTATCTCACTCACTTTCACTCGCCTATCGTCCAACACAATATCATGTACTTTTTCGATGATTTCTGGTGTGGGTACGAAACGTCGGCAGTTACACCAGTGACGCGGTTCCAGCCCGGAAGCCCAGAAGCAGATGTACTATGATATTGAATACGAATTACGATTTTTGTAATGTAATAAAAGTATGTTTCAATTGTAAAAGCAATTATATAACTTCGAAGCAATAATAACTGAATTTTGTATCATTCCCAGGTGGATGAAGGCATGGAATTAATGAATCAGTTTGTAACCAAAACTGTCCAATATGCTCTCAGGGCAGATGCTTCTACTTATTCAAGGCCAATGAACCAGGACGCTGGATCGCCTAGAGACATTAGTTCATTATTTGATACCATTGCATACGACAAATCAGGTTCAGTAATAAGAATGGTCGAAGGAATCATATCAACAGAAGTGTTTCGTAGAGGCTTAAATATATATCTTAATAAAATGTATGGAATATTTTTTTAAATAATTTTATTTCTTATTGATCATATTTCCATTAGGCAATTCCAAGCCGCGCAGCCATCAGACTTATATTCATCATGGCAGGCGGCCTTAAGTTTTGGAGGTTTAAATCCACTTCCAGATAATGAGACTATAGAATCAACTTTGACTACGTGGGATTCCAATGCTGGCTATCCTCTTGTTACTGTTAGCAGAGATTATAGTGATGGTTCTGTTACTTTATCTCAGGTAGGTAATTAGTAGTAGGCGTTAAAACGTTCGAGAACTTTTTCTTCTTCATTTCATCGTTCTTAGTCGAATTCTTCTATCAGTTATGTTTTTTCTTCACAAAACCGGCACTTTCATCATCCGACGATATCGATCGCCATTGACAGTTACAGCTTCACCAGCAGCATTTTCAAAGAAGTAAGGTTCAATTACACCACCTGACCATAATGCACAGCAAACAGTAACTCGTTTAGGATGCATAGGCTTCTCATGATTAATTCGTGGATTTTCCTCACCCCAGATACGGCAATTTTGTTTATTAATATAGCCACCAAGTTCAAAATATGCGTCATCGGAAAACATTATTTTTTGAGAAAAAGCGGGTTGTTCAGTTATGAAATTGACAAATGAACGACGTTTTAAATGATCTAGTGGCTTCAGTTCCTATGTTATTTGAACCTTATATGTCTTCAGAGCTAAATCCTTGTGTAAAATACGCCATGTTGTTGATCCATTAAGTCCAAGTTGTTGTGAACGTCGTCTAACAGACATTTCGGGATCTTCAGCAATACTTTCACGAACCAAACCAATATTTTCTTGTGAACGACCACTACGACTGTATTTTTCACTTTTATGATCTTCCACGGAACCGGTCTCTTGAAATTTTTTAATAATTCGACCAATAGTGCTTTCAGATAGATGATTATGTAAACCATAAAATTCACGTAATTTTCTAAAAACTCTTTTCACAGAACGCTGATTTTCATAAAATAATTGAACAATTTGAATGGGTTGTTGTACCGTGTACGAAGCCATTTTTATAAATGTCATACATCACACTTTTTAAATGCCTACATACCCAGAAAAATTTAGTGCGCCGTTTATATTTTATTTATTCTTAAAAAAAACACGCAATTCGAAACACCCTTTATATAATATGTTCGAACGAAGGTTCTCTGGATTGTAAGTATGAGCAATATTAGATTCTCGGGCTCTCCGCGATATTGGACAGAAATTCTCGAAAGAATCGGTATCTCGACGTTTCGATGCCATCTCAATCATCTTCTTCAGGAGTTGTTTCGCAGTGAAGCCTCAACCTAAAACTGTGCAGTTTCAAGTTGAGAAACTTCAAACTTCTACAACACACGTGGTGTTGGCGAAACAGTCGCTACCATTTTTAAAATTGTCAAAATCACACAATTGATTTATATTATATATGATATATATAAATGAATCCGCAACCTCCGAAATTGTTCTCGTTAACCAAAATACGTAAATATAATATGCCGATTAGACTAGTCGTCTCTTTCTGTACAGTTCCATCATTTAAAATTACAAAATTTCTGATTAACATAATTATTAATTGTAATTTTATACCTACGTACAGTATAAAAGTTCATACGAATTTAGTCGTCAAACATTTCCTAGCAAATAGAAAGACTTCTTAAATCACACCTGAAGTCGTTTGGGGGCTCCAAAACCTTGATCTGTATCTGTGTTTTCTACTGGTCAGATTTATATGATGTCTGTCCTCATTTTTATGTATATGTTTGTATTGCCTTCTATTTTTTACAACTTTTTTGTGACCGTCTTAATATGTACTTTGCCATAAGCTAAATTAATATATTTCGATAGTGTCCTATAGGCTTTTTACTTATCAAACCTCTGTCGTAGATTTCGATTTACTAACTTAATCTCATTCCCTTTCTTACACCTGCTATCTCAACGTCTTCTAATCTTAAATGTTACACGTTTGTTGGTTCCAGATTTCATTCCAACGTCAGTTATGTATTAAAAATACTTCTTTTATCTCTCCTCCACATTTTTATCCTTGATTTTTTATTGTTAGCGTAGTCTTTGAATTTGTTTTTAATATTGGTATTATTTTCAGAGAAGGTTCTTAACTGCAAATCCTGACAATAATGATGAATCGATATGGTACGTACCTATCAGTTATACGACAGGCAATGAAATCGACTTTACTAATACACAGCCTAAATTATGGTTAACAACTAGATCCGCAACAGTTAATCTAACTGATCTAACAGAAGATGATTGGTTATTTGTCAATATACAAGAAAGCGGTAAATTTATAGCCTTTAGTATGTAATTTTATGACAAAACCTCATACGTATTCGATTTTAGGTTATTATCGTGTAAACTACGACACTGAAAACTGGCTACGTATTATCGACTTTTTGAATAGCGAAAATTTCGAACAAGTGAATAAGTTGAACAGGGCTCAATTGCTTGATGATACTTTCGTTCTAGCTCGATATGGTGTAATAAGCTTTACAATACCGTTGAACTTAATTGTGTATATTCAACGGGAAATTGATTACATTCCATTATATCCTTTCGTAACTCTTCTAAGCTTTTTGGATACGTACATGTCTAACACTGAAATATATGATGACTTTAAGGTAAGTGAATTGAATTTATCCTTTTAAGAACGCAATATTATTTTTAAAAAGGTTATACAAAGGGTATTAGGAAAGTTTTGCAATACAGCTTTGTTTATTTCATTTTTTCTTTCTTTGTCTCTCTCCACGGACTTTCTAACTTAGACTTGTATGTAGATAATGTGTTTTTTAATTTTTTTAATGACGACAAAGTAATTACTTATTGCCAACAAAAAATGCTAATGTAAATGGGACTATTTTAAAAAGAAAACTTCGGCAGATGATTCTATATTTCAAAGGGTACTAGGAAAGTTTTGCAATACAGCTTTGTCTATTTAATTTTTTCAAAGTGATTTCCTCTACACTCAATACATCTCTCCATCCTCCGAAACCAATCTTTAAGCCAGTTCTGCCAAGTTTCACTAGGGAGTAAAGCACACTTGTTGTCCTAAGCCCGCAGAAGGTCCTCATCACTGGAAAACCGCCAAGATCTGAACTGTAGGGAAGGTGCTCGAGAAGTTTAAATCCTGTCGTGGTCAAATATTGGGTGCAGGCTTTGACGCGGTGAGCTAGAGCATTATCATGATGGAGGGACCAGTTGTCCATTCTTGACTTTGGCGGCGGGTTCTTCATAAATCCAATGACTTTAGGCAGGCATTGTTCAGTATACCACTTAGCTGTGACTGTCTTCTGTGTGTCCAAAACGACGCGTTCCATTCGATTTGAAAAATACAGCTATCATTTTCTTCTTTACAGATCGAGATTTTCTGACAATTAGGGGTGTGTCCTCATCATCAAAGACCCAAACTTTATTTTGAGCTTTGGTCGGCACATTGTTTCCAGTGATGAGGACCTTCTGTGGGCTTGAGACAACGAGCGTGCTTTACTCCCTAATGAAACTTGGCAGAACTGGTTTAAATATTGGTTTCGGAGGTTGGAGAGGTGTATTGAGTGTAGAGGAAATTACTTTGAAAAAATTAAATAAAGAAAACTGCATTGCAAAACTTTCCTAGTACCGTTTGTAGATTGACAAGAACATTATTACAAAAGAAAGTATGATTATATGATTAAGCAAAACATGTCAGTGACTTACTGTTTGGTTTTATCTAAACTAATTTTGTATCTTCCAAATTTAAAAAGCATACTTTTCTGTTTCAGAATTTCACACTGAATCTCTTGGAAGCTGCAGTAGCTTCAGTTGGTTTCGATGAAAGTGAAAACGACCGTCATGTTACCAAGCTAAATAGAATTAATATTTTGACGTGGGCATGTAAATATGGAAGAGATGATTGCAGAGAATTCGCCCTCGGCAGAATACGCGAGTGGGAACAAGACGAAGACAAACTAATTCTACCAAACATGCAATTGCCCTTAACTTGCTCTGGATTGAGGATTGGTGCTCAAAGTGATTGGAACTTCGTATTCCAAAGATACGTCAATGAACAAGAATCTCTAGTTCGCAGTAGATTACTGAGTGCCTTAGGGTGCAGTGAAAATGAAAATGTTCTTGATGGGTATGTTTTCTTTTTATAGTAACAACCACATAATGTGCGTTAATATTAAAAAAAAAGTGAATACTAGGAAAACTGCAGTTTTTATATTTAAGAGAGTCCTTGCAAAAATTAAGAAAACGCAATTTTCGAAAAAAAAAGTGAATAATCTTCTCCCAAGGCTCTGTTTAATTATGCAGTCTTTTAATCGTATATATGGATGCGATTAAAACTATTAATACTGGCCATATACACTTATATAGTGTTTGCATAGTTAACTACAATACCTAACAAATTATAACATCTAATTGAAAGTTAATAATATATAAAACATGTTTGCCGTATATATTAAACTATTATAACTAGAGCTGCTAAGTCGGGCGGCGCGTCAAAACCATCCGCGTCACAGTAAGTAATTGGTTATTTATTTATTTAACTTATGGCAAAGTATATATCAAGACGGTCACAAAAAGTTACAATAAAATAAGACAATGTAAACAAATATATATATAAAAAAAGACACAAGTACTAATAGTACTTGTCTTTTGACGTCCAGTAATAACTTAGTTATTCATTTTATTAAGCAAGTGCGTCCGTTGTACTCTCTTTCGTTCCGATATATTCATTTCTGTTCAACAGATAATATAGTTTCTTTTCACTCCTATAATATATTTTCTCGACATGAAGGAAAGTGAGAAAAGAAAATTAATATTCTATGAATTAAGAATTTATGCAATTGTAATTTACTGTTTAAAATGTTTGAACGAGACCTCAATTAAATATAATGTGAAAATTAACACATAGGAACAAAAGTAATGATAATGTCAAAAAAAAACTTGTACTGAATATACAGATTATGTTAGTCAAAGGTTGAATCAAGTGGATCAACTTAAATACTTGGGTGTAATAATAGAAAGGTATGGAAATAAACGAAAGAATATTTATTTTAATCACTGAAGGTTGATATATAACTTCTTTTCACAATAATGTTCGTGTTCTGTATACGTATTTCGACAACTAAGTTGTCATCATCAGCAGATAATTAAACAGCATTGCACCTGGAAAACAATGGCAAAAATACCCGTGCGAAAACACATTCTGCACACGATCTGTACCGTTAAAGCCAAAACTCACACTGTGCGTTTTTGACTTTTGGGGTTATATACCAACCTTCAGTAATTAAGTGAATCAACTACAGGCTCCATCAAAATTACTTTCAAAACGAAAGAATAAATGAAACAATATCATTTCATCTTATTAAAAATAGATTTATCAATAGAAGATAAATATTCTGAGAAACTTAGGTGACAGTATTGAATACCATATAGCAAAAACAGCATCCTTATGGTCCGTCATTAACGTATATATTAAACAATAAAGGTTCAATTATTAGAACTTTGTGATATATACGAGGGAAACTCAAAATAATCGAACGAGAAACCGTTGATGAAAATATAGCCACTTCTTCTTGCTAGATATGAAAACAATAATTAAACTAATGTAGAACAAAATCCAGTGCTATTTAATTTAGCCAAAAGCACGTAATAGACCATGGAGTTGAAGACCTACATTAAATCTGTGATTGGCAAATATTGTTTAACATTGTTACAGAGTTTGTTCAAAAATTTATAAAATCTAGGCACGTTATTCACGCAATTTTAAAATCGAATCTCTAGAATTAACCGTATTTCAAGTATCGCTATAAAAAAATTAGCAGAGTTCGAATATATTATAATGCCAAGTTGTTACGAAAGATTCCGTTAGTAGCTGAGACCATAACATTCTTGAATTTCATGTTGACTCTTCTATTATTACTTTCTTTTAAAAGATCATTTCTATAAGTAGAAGTACAGGATGTTTCAAAACGAATATACGTATTTCGAATGCATATATTGTATTTATTAAACTTTAAGACATACGAATATGAAACTTTACCCACATATTTACGAACCTCTCAAGTTCAGATTACAGATGTTCAATATGTCCTCCATCGGCGACACGAACAATATCACATCGATACTCAAATTCCTCCCATATTCGGGCAAACATGTCCTTCGATACTGAAGCTATGGCAGTATGGATCCGGTTCTTCAACTCTTCCAGGTTCTGTGGGAGTGGTGGTATATAAACGTTGTTTTTAACGAATCCCCACAGGAATAAGTCACAGGGTGTCAAATCCGGTGACCGTGGAGCCCAACTGAGACATGCTAAGTCGCCAGCTCCTTGACGACCAATCCAACCGTTCGGTAGAGTTTCATTCAGATACGCACGCACTTGGCGACTCCAGTGAGGGGGTGCCCTGTCTTGTTGAAAAATGAAGTTGTCTCCGCGCAGCCTCGTAGCGAGATACTGCTGACCGTTAACTGTGTTTCCATTAAAGAAGAATGGGCCGTAAATAGATGATCGAGATATCGCACAAAACGCATTGATTTTAGGCGAATCTCGTACATGTTCAATGGCTGCATGTGAGTTGTGTAGACCCCAAATTCGAACATTGTGTTTGTTTACCAGACTACTAACATGGAAAGTCGCTACATCACTGAACACGATGCGTTGTGCGAAAGTGTTATCATTGTCAATAGCATCATGAATCTCGTTACAAAATGCCACACGTTTCCGTTTGTCATCAGGACGCAGAGCTTGTAACAACTGTAGCTTGTACAGTTTCATAACCAACAGACGTCTCCAAACACGCCAAATTATTGTTGTAATCAGTTGTAACTCCCGACTGGCACGACGACTTGATTTTGAAGGATTACGTTGGAAAGCAGTTTGAATTCGTGCAACATTTTCTTCAGAAACACGAGGGCGGCCAGGACTCTGTCCTTTACATACACATCCTGTATCTACAAACTGTCGATATCATCTGCGAATGTTTCACCCATTCGGAGGATCAATTTGGTAGCTCAACTTGAAACGTATTTGCACTATAATCACGGAATTACACTTCGCAAACTCGAGAACACAAAATGATTTCTGCTGCGGACTAGCCATTTTAAACATATGACTGTTACCAAGAAAAACAGAAGACAACTGATATCTAGCGGTTATTAAATAAACTAGACTATGTATTCGTTTTTCCAATAGCCGAGCCGAGCCGAAGCGCAGCGATCGGTAGTTTGGACAAAATAATACTTTGTATACGTATATTCTTTTTGAAACACGCTGGGTATTAAAACCAACATAAGATTTAATTAACTTTGTGAAAGTATAATTTCTCATAGGATTCGTTTTAAATCAATTACGACAGTATTTAGAATAAAACTTGCTGACATAATTCAATTTTAGATTTTTGGACATAATTCTTGATACTAGTAGTGAATTGAGATCGTCCGATCGTCTAACTGCAATGTCTTCAATTTATAATTCTGGAACAGTTGGAAGGGATTATTTATACAATTATATTAAAAATAATTGGTCAACAGTTAGCTCTAGGTAAGTAATATATTCCAATCCTATACCCTAATTGCACATAATTTTTCTTTCACAGTTTTACAACATCTCAATTGTCTTCAATAATGTATGGTATTGCTGCAAAGTTCTCGACACAAGAACAATATGACGACGTAAGATATTTAAAATTTTCCTAATAGCTCTGATTTAAATCCCATATTTCTTGCAGGTGCAGTCGTTTGGACAAGAAGTTAATGCTGGTAACGTACTTAATTCTGCTTTGAGTATAATACAATCTAATATTAATTGGGCCGATCAATTTATGAATACGATTTTGACATGGTTCGACGAAAATCTGTAATAGTTATTTAATGATTAGAATAATGTGCTAAAGTTGAACTGTATGTTATTTGAACACAATTATTAATTCAGTAAACAGTTTAATACTAATTTGTCTTTTAATGCTTCCCTAACATTTTACTGAATTTGACTCTAAAGAGATACGGTACATGATCCAAGAACAGAATCTATATGGTCTTTGTAAGTCTTCAGTAAAAAGTTATAGTTGTAATACCTCAAATTAGAATCGAAAATTCTTAAAGTACACTTGATTAAAAAAAATTAATGGTAATGTAATTCTCTCTAATTGAGTACCATCCTCAATTTGAAATTTGCCTTTTGTCTTTTTTGGAAAATGAGGAAACTTTTCAAAGGGTAGATACGCAATCACTGCAAGCACTATTTGGGTAAAACTCAGCTTGGTTCCTTCGCAACTTTGCATCCATTTTTTGCAAACACTTTAAGTTTAGGAAATTATATTTTGCTTCTAATTGCATAAAGTAAAAAAAAACAAAATTTTTGTCGTCGCTTTTGCAAAACTATGCAGAAAATATGTAGATGTTTCTTATGCTTATACGAGTGTAGCCGTTTATATTTCGTAAATAGCAAAAAAAAAGCTTTTGTTATCGAAAATAGCTTTATCGCTTTTCAAAATATTCTCTTTGAAAATCAATGCACTCTTGCATTAGTTTAACCAATCCGAAAAGCATTGCTGCCACTGTGAAAGCGGTATCTCCAAAATATGAGTTTTGAATGCTTCAACTGCCTCTTCCGGTGTAGAAAAGCGTTGACCAAGAAATTTATTCCTTACGTGTGGGAACAAAAACAAATCTCAGGATGCTAGATCAGGGCTGTACGGCGGATGGCTCATTAATTCAATGTTTTGCCCGGTCAAATATTCAATTGTTTGACCGACCTGTTAGAGCTCGCATTGTCATGGTGGAGAATGATCTGTCGTTTTCGGTTTGTTTTCCTTATTTCTTCAAAAACTTTCGGCAAACAAATAGTTGCGTGCCATTTGGAATTGATCGTTCTACAACTCTCTAAAGGCACAGATGCAACATGCCTGTTTTTTTCAAAAAAACAGGCGATCATTTCTTTTATTGTGCTTCGAGCGCGAACAACTTTTGCTGTTTTTTTTTGCTTGAAATACCCACACAGTCGACTGTGGTGTACTATCGAGCTCATACGTATAGATCCAAGATTCATCACCTGTGACGACTTTATAAATGTTCTTTGAAGCACCGCCATTGTATTTTTGTGCATTTCTTGGCACCAATCGACGCGAGTCCTTTTTTGAGCGGTTGTCAAATTATGTGGTAGACAACGTGAACATAGCTTCTTAACGGCTAAATGTTCATGCAGGATCTTATGCACGCTGGTGTTACTAATACCTAGAGATGCCTCGATCTCACAGTATGTCATATGACGGTCTTGCATTATCAATTCAGACACTGCATTAATGTTTTCCAACACAACAACATTTGCGGGACGATCTTCGCGAATTTCATCGTCCAAAGAATGCCGTCCAAGTTTGAATTCACTATACCAACGATGTAACGTAGTTTTCGATGATGCTTCATTACCATGTAAAGAATTCAGCTCGTCGATGCATTCTTGTTAAGATAATTCACACCGAAAGTTATGAAAAATAATTGCACGAAAATGTTCCCAAGTTAATTCCATTTTCTCGTTGACAAAAAATGTTCAAGTTACTGTCAACAATAGAAATAGCGACCGGATAATAAAACTGTCAAGGTAAATGTATTGTCAAAAATGATAAACTTCACGATGCAATCATCAGATCGGAGGCAACACTAACAGTGTTGCCAGTTCCCGAAATGTGAACGACTACCCTCGTATATATTGCATAAATTTTTTAATTTATTATATATATTGATTCTGAGCTCTCGCGGTCGTACGATGCCGATGCATGTGTGTTCTTCTGGGCGTTGTACCGCGTTGAAAGACAAGGACTCTTGGCGACGTTTCATTGAACTCTTCTTCATCTTCTTCGGAGCTTAAAATATAATACTACGATCTAGTTCTTTAGGGAATCGCGTCGTAATAGAGATTTGTATATAGTAGTGCAGTGATGCTCAACCAGTACGATAACACTAAATAGGAGGTTCATATGGAAAAAAAGAATTTTTTAATTGCTTAATTTACCCAAAGAAAAGCAATAAGGTATAGTCTGATATAAAATGACAAATTAGTAATAATATTCAGTGACTTCCTTGGGCCCGACTTACAGAGCAAAGTTTTTCGAAACAAGGTTTAACATTTGAAATTGACACTCTCAAGTTCTTTTTCTATATTTAGCTGAGGTCTCTATTTTGTCTTAGCCACCATCTTAATTGGTGTATGTCAGCAAAGGAACGCAGTTTTAAAAATTATTTTGAGAACGTTATATCGTATTCATTGCTTTGGTTAGTGGTTAGGTTATGGCAGTGATATCAAACTGTGGGGTTTGTTAGTGTTTAATGTTATTATAACACTAAATGTGAGGTGCGAGAATATCAAAAAAATAAGAAAGAATAAAGTAAATTAAACAATTTTTGAAACAAAATTGTTTAATTTACTGAAAAAAAGGCAATAAAGTACCTTCTGACATAAATTACAAATTTAACAATTATCAATGCTTGCGAAACAACAGCAAGAAGAGTATTAAGGTAAGAAGTAAAAATCAAACAAATCTACATAACGTACATTCATGACGTTAATAAATAATTTCAGGAGTGTGTCGTCTAAATGCGAATTTAAATGGTAATTTAAACAATAGATTTCAGATAATAATAAACACGTGTTCGTTACATTTATTAAAAGTTGAAGAAGATTATAATAATTTCGAAGCAAAGAAAGGGAACAATCTTACCTGCGGCGGTTGTATAAATCAATATATAATTTCTTCCTTAAAAAGTATCCTAAAATCAGAATTATTGATGGAAGAGACCTTTACCTACATATATATATATATATATATATATATATATATATATATATATATACACATTCTTTTGTTTTTATATTCTTATAATCTTAGATGTCGGACAAAATTATTTGAAATAATTTAATAACAACATTAAAGAAAAGCAAATATGTTTGTTTATTGTGGCAGAAGTATATTTTCTTGAACTAAGCAACGTTCAGATTTATTTGAAAAGAATGAACCGATTTCATAGTACAATATTTTATGAAGGAAAGCAGTAGAAAATTCCAAGAAGACCACAAGTATTCTATTCATGGTAAAGTTTTATTTCATATTTTACAAGTTTTCAATGTGGCCACCATTTGCGGCAAGATATGAGAATTTTTCTCAGACGCCTAGTAGCGCATTACAAGTTGACTGTTATTATTCAATGGTTAAGGGCATTTAAGTTATTGAGTAATGAAGGAACATAAAAATGATTTTTTACATAGTCCCATAAGAAAAAAATCACATATGGTAATGTTTGGAAATCTGGCAGCCCAAGCACAAATCTATAAGATCTTGGGCCCCTTATGATATATAATACAACACAGGGCACTTTTTCATTCGAAAAAGCACAAACCATCAGATACCAATACAATCTTGTTAAAAAATGAATTGATTTGGGCTATCTTGGATTTCGGTCAAATGCAGCTTGGATTCCTATCACCAAATATGAATCTCTTTATTTCACACAGAGTACACGTCTATTATTTTGTCTAAATATCTACCTGTGTGATAATTATATTGATATCGAGCTTTTAATTTATTTTAATTTTTTGGCATGCCTGTTCTCTTTCCTCTGATTGGTTAGTTCAAATACGATCAGTCCCCTGCTCTTTAGTTTACCTCTTCTTAGTTTACCTCTAGTTTACCTTTTAGTTTACTGGAATAAAACAGTAGATAGCTTTTAAAAACTTCATTGATTATCGAAGTATTCTCCACGAAGGTTAATGCACTTTTACATGCGCTTGAACCTATTCTGGAAGCAGTTGTTCCCCTCGTTTGTTGCTACAGCCAAAATTGCGTTTTTGAAGGCATCGGCTGCTCCTTATGACGATTGGAACCTTTGACCACGCAGTTCGGTTTAATTTTCAGGAAGGTAAAAATATCGTTGGGACTTAGGTCTGGACTGTACGGAGGATGGTCCAACAATTTGAAGTTTTGGTGTGTTAAAAATTCAATTGTCTTGTGTGTCGTGCGCGAAATAGCATTGTCTTGGTGGCGGATGATTCGTCATTCGGGGTTGGTTTTTCGAAGCTCAGCTATAACTTGTGGCAAACAAATGAATGTATATCAATTGGGAGTAACAGTTCTTTGATCTTGTAGAGGATTTGTTGCTACGTGACCTGGTTTCGAGATAAATGTCGCTACCATATTTCTGGAGACAGTTCGAGAACGAATGATTTTTGTCGGCTTACCTTCACCAAACAGACGACTGGCGTTTATTTTCTAGCTCCTATGGGTAAATCTAAGATTCATTACCACTGACAATATTGTATACGATTTTAGAGATTCCGCCGTTCAAGCGATCTAGATTGTTTTGACACTAATTCACCTGCTTTCTGTTCTTCGGTCAACAGATACGGTAACCAACGGGAAACAAATTTTTTTACATACAACTCTTTACGCAAAATTTTTTGAATTGAGGTCTTTGAAATCACCAATAATGCTTCAATCCAGGGATATGTCACATGCTAACTTTCGTTGAGTACAGCATTGACGTTTTCACGAGTTACTGCTGTTTTTGGTGAACCTGTTCTTATACTGTCGCTAAGATTAATCCGTCCATGTTTGAATTCTCCATACCGACGAGAAATTGTTAACTGATGTGGTGCTTCATTTCCGAAAACAGTAACCAACTCGGCAAGGCATTGTTGTTGAGATAATTGTCTTTGAAAATTATAAAAAAAATTTCCTTGAAAATGTTCTCGGTTTAATTCTATTTTTCAACTAACTTGTTAACTTTGACAGCTTGTTGTAGCTACAACACTACACGTATCGCATTGAAACTTTGGATTTAGGTTAACTAAAGATGGATGTTAATTTTTAGTACTGACATTTGGTTAGTGGCGCCCTATATATGCGACTATATAAAACTTAAAAGACATCCCACTTATTTGGTTGTATTTTTTGTATCTTGATTTTTTGGTTTTATAGTTGTTTTATTTTGTGTTAAATGTTTTGGCATTTTCAGTGGATCTTCTGTGATTTGATTAAGTTGTTCTAATTATTATTATTTTTATCTGTAGTATTATGATTGGTAGTATTATTAATAGTATCGTGAGTGCTTTCGCTGCAAACTTTTCTAGAGCTTTTGGGCCGTCGATTCCGCTCAGCGATTTGCTGAATCTCTTATTTGATAACCCAATAGTGAGTATTTCGGGTTTTTCTTTTGATGAGGTGTATGAGTGTATAACAAAGATTAGTAATAAAACCACTGCTGGTAATGACAATATATTCAGCTTCCTAATCAGAGACTGTGCTTCTGTTTTTGCAAGTCCTTCACATTTCATATTTAATCTTTCCTTGCAGACCTGTGCTTTCCGCGAGGCATGGAAGATTGCAAGAATTTGTCCTGTTTTTAAGAAGGGAATAGCTAGCGACATCAACAACTATCGCCCTATTGCTATTCTTTCTGTCTTTGCCAAGATTTTCGAATCCCTTCTTCACAAGAGCATATCATTTGCTACTAAATCATTAATCTCTCCATATCAGCATGGATTTATGACACGGCGATCTACAGTTACTAACCTCTGCACGATTTCTCAGGCCATTGCTGAGGCGTTGGATGAGGGTGGACAGTTGGATGTTGTATATACAGATTTTTCTAAAGCTTTTGATACTGTGGATCATTTTGTTACACAAGTTGGATTATTTTGGTTTTGATGACGCTTTGCTAAGATTTTTCAGTTCGTACTTAACTAATCGGTATAATTATGTTTACTACAATGGTTTCAAATCCAAATATTATGTGTCAACTTCTGGTGTGCCGCAGGGTTCGAATTTTGGGCCACTTTTGTTTGTGATTTTCATTAATAATCTTATAGCTGCGATTGAATGCCCAGTACTAACTTATGCCGACGATTTGAAAATTTACCACAGAATTGCCTCAATTGATGATGTTCGACTTTTGCAGGATTCTTTGAGTTTTATCTCTGTCTGGTGTACCAATAATAATCTGTCCCTAACAATTGAAAAATGTTATTCAGTCTCTTATATACGAAAATTGAATAGGATTGAGTACCTATATCATATTGATGACGTGTTAGTTTCGCATGTGGTTTCTATGAGGTATTTGGGTGTTGTTTTCGACTGCAGGCTATCCTTTTCTGACCATGTTTTGGCTATGCTCACGAATGCACACAAGGTTCGTGGCCTTATCATGCGGACTTGCAGGAGCTTTACACGGGATGCATATCCTCTTTATTTCGTACGTTAGTGCGTAGTAAGCTGGAGTATGCTGCAGTGGGGCGGTACCTTATTTACGATAATCAAATTGATGCCGTGGAACGAGTGCAGAGAAAGTTTTTGAAATACTTATCATTCAAAGAAAATGGTTTTTATCTGGGACACGACACTGACTATGGGGAACTTCTACTTAGTCATGACTTTGAGTCTTTGGCAGAACGGAGGCGGAATGTCAGTGCTACGTTTATGTCTGGCTTGATTTCGGGGAAAATTGATGCGCCAGAGCTGTTGGCTGGCGTAGGTTATGCGGTTTCACGCCTGGAGTCGAGGTTCGGTGATCCTTTGGCAATGGAAACGCCAAGAACCAACATTCTGTTTAGGGCTTAATAAATATTATTATTATTATTATTGACCAATTTTACTACAATTATATATATATGTATATTCCGAGAACTATATCACGAAAAGAGGATGCAAACTTTGCTCTGTCCCATTCACCACGATGGAAATTAAACGATCACGAATAAATAAAGGAGTTTTCAAATTGCGTGTTTTTTTTAAAGAATAAATAAAATATAGATAGCGCACTGAATTTGTCTGGGTATGTGGGCATCTAAAAAGTGTGACGTATGACATCACACTGGCTTCACAAATGGCTTCGTACACGGTACAACAACCCGTTCAAATTGTTCAATTATTTTATGAAAATCAGCATTCTGTGAAAAGAGGTTTTAGAAAATTACGTGAATTTTATGGTTTATATAATCGTCCATCTGAAAGCAGTATTGGTGGAATTATTAAAAAATTTCAAGAGACCGGTTCCGTGGTAGATCAAAAAAGTGAAAAATACAGTCGTAGTGGTCGGTCACAAGAAAATATTGGTTTGGTTCGTAAAAGTGTTGCTGAAGATTCTGAAATGTTCATTAGACGACGTTCACAACAACTTGGACTTAGTGGATCAACAACATGGCGTATTTTACACAAGGATTTAGCTCTGAAGGCATATAAGGTTCAAATAACACAGGAACTGAAGCCAATAAATTATTTAAAACGTCGTTCATTTGTCAATTTCATCAATGAACAGCATGCTGATTTTTCTCAAAGAATAATGTTTTCCAATGAGGTACATTTTGAATTTGGTGGCTATGTTAATAAACAAAAATTGCCGTATCTGGGGTGAGGAAAATCCATGAATTATTCATGAGAAACCTATGCATCCTAAACGAGTTACTGTTTTGTGTGCATTATGGTCAGGTGGTGTAATTGGACCTTACTTCTTTGAAAATACTGCTGGTGAAGCTGTAACTGTCAATGGTGATCAATATCGTCGGATGATAACCGAATTTTTGTAGCCTGAATTAATGAATATTGATCTAGAGGATATGTGGTTTCAACAGGATGGGGCTACACCTCATTTTGCACACGAAACAATTGATTTATTTAGAGAAAAATTTCCTGTAATCTGAAGAAACGGTGATGTTCATTGGCCACCAAGATCATGTGATTTGACACCGTTAGACTATTTTCTTTGGGGTTATGTGAAAAGTCAGGTTTATAAAAACAATCCATAATCAATTCCTGCTTTGAAAGATGAAATTATTCGTGTCATTGCTGAGATAGAGCCTCAATGATGTCAAAATGTCATTGAAAATTTTAACAAAAGAGTGGACGTCTGTGGAGCTGGAAGAGGAGGCCGTTTGGCAGATATTATTTTTCGCATATAAATGTCATAACTGATACTTCAATTACCGATAAAAATTTTTGAAAGTGAATGCAAATTATGTGTTTTATTTATTCCTTAAAAAAACCGCGAAATTTGAAACAGCCTTTACATTACGATGTAAAAAAATTCATTTCGTCTTAATTAATAACTTCAAAGCTATTTTTAAATGATGCTTGCTATATCGTTCCTACACTAAGATTATTTTGGATGTCTCAAAGTTTAATTTTAAATTATTGTCTTTTTTTTATCAGGAAATAACAGAAAGTTAGTTAATGCCCTTATCGCTCCAAATAAAAAATAAATAAGTGCTTTTAATTATTTACTTATCTTGTTCGTGAATGTAATTTCAAGACATAAATTAGTTCATTTTTGATGTTTAAAGTAAATACATTACTTGACATTGCACGTTTCACGATTCAGAAATTTATTTTTGCATATGCCCATAATATTTACTGCAATATATTGAATTTTATATACATTTTTATAGAGTTTTGATTACCTTAAACTACTCAATTTTGATGTACTTTTCGTTACTAATTGTAAGTTATAAATTTGATGCTAATATTCGCGTTATCAGTATATCAATTTTACACCCCAACACTTGCTCTAGTATATAAATCAAAAACAAAATAGACAGGTAGCAGTAAAAATTTCCCATTATAGAATATAAGAGTAACTAAAAATTAGTGCAACAAATGTATTTAATAATTCTTTTCTTCTTGATAGTGGGTTTTGTTAAGGCTGATAACTCGACTGCCGCTAAGTCAAAAATCGCACGAACAGGTTACCTTCTACCAACCAACTTAAAACCTCTTCTCTACCAAATTGAACTGGAACCGTGTTTTGAAACAGACTCATATGTAGGAAGTATTAACATAACTTTTACTGTAAAATCTTCAACAAATACTGTGGTGTTACACAAGGACGAATTACGAATTGATACTTCTAGTATTAGTTTGTTGGACGAAGAAGGAAATACTGTGAATGAAGTTGTTGAAACTTCATTTTGTAAAAGAGACAAATACTTTTACACGATCACCTTAAAGGAAAGCCTAAATGAAGGTACAACATACACTTTAGTGATAAGTTCCTTCCAAAACACGTTGGTAGGAAAAAAAGATGGATTTTATTTGGCAGAATATAACGATACAAATGGTGTAGCAA
Organism: Dermolepida albohirtum; assembly: GCA_031893035.1. Classification (NCBI taxonomy): domain Eukaryota; kingdom Metazoa; phylum Arthropoda; class Insecta; order Coleoptera; family Scarabaeidae; genus Dermolepida; species Dermolepida albohirtum. The sequence goes on from JAVIWB010001229.1 coordinate 176,164, forward strand.
GGTTAGTTCCGTTATTGTGTTTCATATACAAGTAGTAAGATCAAAAATATGTTTTGGACTGCCATCTTTAACTTGATCACTAAGGTTGATATATAACCCCTTTCCACATTAACTTTTGTAAATTCTGTATACGCATTTCGACAACCAAGTTGTCATCATCAGCAGATAATTTCAAAGTGTCGCACCTGGTAAAACACGGCGAAAAAACAACTGTACGAAAATCAAACTCCGTACGCGATCCACACCGCTCAAAACTAAGATGTCAAATTCAACTGCCATCTTTAACTTGAGAATTAATTATAAAATTCGCAAGGTGACAAACTTAATTAAAGATATGCAAAAATATAAAAACAACATAAAGTGCTTCATATATAAGCAACAACTGAAATGTGTTTTGAACAATCATCTTTAACTTGACAATTTATTACAAACTTCGTAAAATAATAAACTTATAGATATTTAAAGTTGAAAAACGAAATAAAGCGATAAGTTAGAACACAGCAAAATATAAAAATGTAAAGGCTGTTTCAAATTTCGCGGTCTTTTTTAAGAATAAATAAAACACATAATTTGTATTCACGTGCAAAAACCTTTTATTGGTAATTGAAGTATCAGTTATGACATTTATATGCGAAAAATAATATCTGTCAAATGGCCTCCTCTTGCAGCTCCACAGACGTCCACTCTTTTGTTAAAATTTTCAATGACATTTTGACATAATTGAGACTCTATCTCACCAATGACACGAATAATTTCATCTTTCACAGCAGGAATTGATTGCTGATTGTTTTTATAAACCTGACTTTTCACATAACCCCAAAGAAAATCGTCTAACGGTGTTAAATCATATGATCCTGGTGGCAAATTAACATCACCGTTTCTTGAGATTACACATCCAGGAAATTTTTCTCTCAATAAATCAATAGATTCGTGTGCAAAGTGAGGTGTAGCACCATCCTGTTGTAACCACATATGCTCTAGATCAATACTCATTAATTCAGGCCACAAAAACTCGGTTATCATCCAACGATATCGATCACCATTGACAGTTACAGCTTGACCAGCAGTATTTTCAAAGAAGTAAGGTCCAATTACACCATCCGACCATAATGCACACCAATCACTAACTTGTTTAGGATGCATAGGTTTCTCATGAATAATTCGTGGATTTTTCTCACCCCAGATACGGCAATTTTGTTTATTAACATAGCCACCAAGTTCAAAATGTGTCTTATCGGTAAACATTATTCTTTGAGAAAAATCAGCTTGTTGTTCATTGATGACAAATGAACGACGTTTTAAATGATCCAGTGGCTTCAGTTCCTGTGTTATTTGAACCGTATATGCCTTCAGAGCTAAGTTTTTGTGTAAAATACGCCATGTTGTTGATCCACTAAGTCCAAGTTGTTGTGAACGTCGACTAATTGACATTTCAGGTTCTTCAGCAACACTTTCACAAACCAAACCAATATTTTCTTGTGAACGACCACGACGACTGTATTTTTCACTTTTTTGATCTTTCACGGAACCGATCTCTTGAAATTTTTTAATAATTTGACCAATAGTGCTTTCAGACGATTATGTCAACCATAAAATTCATTTTCTAAAATCTCTTTTCACAGAACGCTGATTTTCATAAAATAATTCAACAATTTGAACGCATTGTTGTACCGGGTATGAAGCCATTTTTATAAATGTTATATATCACAGTTTTTAAATGCCCAGATACCCAGACAAATTCAGTGCGCCATCTATATTTTATTTATTCTTAAAGAAACCGCGCAATTTGAAACAGCCTTTATGTATACATAATCATTTTATTTCTTTTATTTGTTTTCTTATGTAAAGTGCTGTCCCGTAACTTTAACACTAGACATTTGTGGACCATATATATACGGGGACAATTTATTGGGTATGCAAGTTATTGTATATTATAATAAGTAGTTGCCTGTTCATTCATATTGTATTATGGTTATATTCTTTTGCCTTTTCTCAGGATATCTAGTACCTTGAGTTAGTTGTATGTAAACTGATATGTATATATATATATATATATATATATATATATATATATATATATATATATTGTATATTGTTTATTATTTCAATAAACGCTACATCATTACCTCTAAAGTTGTGTGTGTATCAACCAATTAAGAACCCTTGCTGCCGAAGCACTGTAATACCATTCAATAGTAAAGTAAATTTAAATTTTACTCGTGACTACCTATCAAAACGGCCACATATTCTGGAACGGTTCCTGGTCGTCTTACATAGGTTTTATTGTATTTAGTTTTTCTAATTGTGTTTAGTTTTCGTTTTTCGATTTTTTCTAAATACTTTAAAATTTCCTTTGATTTGTTTCCTCTAACATATTGGGTTAGTCTACAAACATAGATCTTTATTACATTATTAATCTTTTTTTCGAGTACTACTATTATTATTATTTTTATTCTCGTTGGATGTTAAAATCTCTCTCAGAAATGCTAACATAAATTTGTTTTAAGGAAAATGGCAACTACTCATATGGAGCCAATAGGAGCTAGAAGAGCATTTCCATGTTTCGATGAACCAGCTTTAAAGGCGGAGTTTGAAATAACAGTTATTAGACCTGCAGGATACAATAGTATCTCCAACATGCCCCAAGTATCTGAAGTGTATGCTATATCAAAGAGCAAGTCAAGTTCATTATATTTACATGTACTTTAGTGAAATTTCAGGAGGACGATTCCAAGATAAATTTGCTAGAAGTGTCAAGATGTCTACCTATCTAGTAGCCATTGTCGTTTCCGATTATGCCAATGTATCTCGCCTAAACCACAGAGTATTTGGAGAGCCAGTTGATATTGCTAGTAATGGTGGAGATTTCGCTTTAGAAACAGGAATTAAAGTGCTGAGTACAATTTCCGAATTCTTAAATGTATCATATACATTACCAAAAATGGATCAAATTGCTATACCAAGTCAATACATGGGTGCACCAGCAATGGAAAATTGGGGCCTTGTAACTTACAGGTAACGTTCGAACTAATAATTTATTAAAATTCTAGGAATTTCTTTGAAAATTTAGCACAGTATTTGCTATGCTTTCTTAATAGCAATTATTTCTTGTGTATACTTTTGGAAAGAGTATGTTTAGTTAATTCGAAACAAAATCTAAGAAATTACTTAATAGGTTATCAACAATTTCTTAATTTCTTTACCATTTGCTTTAGGTACATTTGGTACAAAATCTTATCTTTTCTCAAATTTCCATGGAAATGAATCGACTTACTCCTATTTACAAAATGATGATCGGCAAAGTGAGTTGCTGTTTAGGCTATTTCCATTGTTTGTGGAATTTAAGTATTCTAACGCTTCAGCAGTTTACTGTCGTCATAAGGATAGTCCTTGGAAGGACTGTTCCTCGCCAAACTCATCATTAATTTCAACAATTAATGTTGCGGTATATGTTTTCCTTATTTATTACCGAAATCTCCGGTATGAGGTTTGAACTCCGTCGAGAAATTCCCAATTTTAATATTCTCCGCCCTTTATCACTAAATTATTTAGAACAGAAATTTTAGCTTTAAAATCTATATATTAACATACATACAAAGGGTACTAGGAAAGTTTTACAATACAGTTTTGTTTATTTAATTTTTTCAAAGTAATTTCCTCTACACTTAATACACCTCTCCATCCTCCGAAACCAATCTTTAAACCAGTTCTGCTACTAGTTCTGCTCACTAGGGAGTAAAGCACACTCGTTGTCCCAAACCCGCAGAAGGTCCTCATCACTGGAAAATCGCCTCCCTTTTAGCTTCATTTTCACATGCGGGAACAGTGCAAAGTCTCAGGGAGCAAGATCTGGACTGTAGGGAGGGTGCTCGAGAAGTTTCAATCCTGTCGTGGTCAAATATTCGGTATAGGCTTTGACGCGGTGAGCTGGAGCAGTATCGTGATGGAGGAACCAGATGTCCATTTTTGACTTTGGCCGCGGATTCTTCATAGATCTAATAACTCTAGGCAGGCACTGTTCAGTATACCACTTAGCTCTGACTGTATTCTGTGTGTCCAAAACGACGTGTTCCACAATTCCATTCGATTTGAAAAATACAGCTATCATTTTCTTTTTTACAGATCTGAATTTTCTGACAACTACGGGTGTGTCATCATCAAAGACCCAAAGTTCGTTTTGAACTTTAGTCGGCACATCGTAATAGTACAGTCAAGTCTCGTCACCTGTTACGTTGTTGACATACCGAGATTGTCCCTTATTAAACTTTTTTAGTATCTCCCGGCACCAAGTCACACGTCGTGTCATCTGCTCTTCAGTCAGTCGATGCGGCACCCAGAGAGAACAAAGTTTTATCACGTGCAAATGATCATGCGGAATCGAACAAATTGCTGGCGCATTTCGGCATGAAGTATTCTCTATCTGTTGGTAGGTCACTCGCCTGTCCTCGCCAAGCATTTTCCTCACAGCTGTAACATTTTCCTCCGCAACTGACGTTCGTGGCCTTCCCGGCTTCTCAGCATCCTCCACAGTTAAATTTCCCCTTTGGAATTCTCTGTACCACCTGAATATCGTTCTAAAATGTGGACAAACGTCACCTAGTGCAAGAGTCATTTCTTTGTTTCTATGTTTAAACCACGCATGAAATTATAACGCAAAACTGCCCTTATCTCATTTCGTGACCACGATGCCATCACAAATACTTTACACTCTCATTGCTAATGAATGACTGAGCCCTTCGACATAGCGCGGCGGCTACTATGCACGTATGAACATGTCTCAACATGCAGCAACAAGCAGCTTCCTTCGATTCATTGTTGCATCATATTGCAAAAGTTTCCTAGTACCCTTTGTGTATATATATATATATATATATATATATATATATATATATATAAATGTATTAAGTAACAGATTTATGCGCTGTAGGGGTGCGAAATAGATATTTTTGAATATGGACAGTAGGTGGCGCACATATTTAAACTTTTCTTTATTCTTGCTATAGTATCGTGACTGCCAGTTTTAAGTTAATACTTTTTTAATCACAAGAAGCTGGACCTTTTTCAAGCTCCATTTCTCTCTATTTTACACATGCAGTTTTTTTTTTATTGGTCTTAGCTTTTTATAGACTTTTTATAGACTTTCTAATATTGTAGTCACTGCTAATCCTTCTGATTTTTTCTGAAAGACCTTTGACATGGAATTATCAAAGGACACACATCTGCTAGTCGTTCATTTTGGACACTTTGAAAGAGCATTTGATATAGCTATTTAGTTTCAACGAGTTGATGATGAGTTTAAGTTCCCCTCACCACGAGCCTATAGCAACTCCCACCTTGACGTTGCAAAGCTGGTTGGAGTCAAACTGTAGGTATTACCATTACAAACTTGATGGAATATTTCACGCTGTTCAGACGTTGTAGGAATCTCTCAATTGTGTTTTCATCGTGCTGCCATTAGACGAAGGTGTCATTAATATATCCAACCGAATTTTTGATTTAGGGACATACGAGTCCATGCTCTTCGTTCAAATTCTCCCATATATATGTTACTTGGTATAAGAGATAATCAAGAACTTTTGTTGGTAAAAATTTTCTCTCACTTGCTTCTATACTGAGAGATAATCTTTTCTGTGGTGCAATGTAAATGGAATCAAGTTAATTCTTAATTATTGTTGGGCTTGTTTACATTTGAACGGACTTCCGAAACGTCGAAATACTTAAGTTCAGCAAACGAAAGAAATAGGCCAAAGAGTAATTAAAATTATGCTCCATCGTCAACAATTAGGCATCATGAGTTATATATGAACCTATTCTGCATTTCAACTTTACAATTGTAGTAAACCTGATATCTCAATCGGGCAATATGGGTTTATGGTTGATCGTTCGACAGTGATTAATTCTGACATAACACAACACATCATCCACTGTCCACAAAAACGTCAATAATTTTACGTTATCTATACTGATTTTGCAAAGACGTTTGATTTATATTTCTGCTTAATTTCGATTAAGCATTTGTTCATTCATAACGCATCATTCTGTTAGTACCGCGCCGCGTCTCAAGAATAAAACACCCACTAAGTTGCTACGAAAAAGTTCGTGGAACATGTTCAGACACTGAGATATTTCTCTGAAGGATTTTTTATCAGAATTTTCTTTACTTTTTCCGTTTCCGTTTGTCAAAAACGTTGAAGGTGGTCTCAACCGACGCAAGTTCCTCAATCAGTGCCTGTCAATCTTTACAATACATTGTGAATGATTCGGCCCAAAAACTTGGTAACCCAAAATTTCAGATAAACTCTTTGTTCGATGTTTTTATCAATACTAACAGTGAGTTGCACACTTGGATCGACTCATAAAAGAAGCAACTACAAATAAGCTTTCATGGGATCTTTTTAATAAGCGATTTCCATCATTTATTTAACTAAATGTAAATGCTATAATAGCTATATAGCCCCGTATTAAAATAATACTGCGTCAAGTTGTTAATAGATTTACCTTATATAGTCTAATTACAATTAAATTAATATGGAATTATTTTTTAAAGGGACTCTGGCTTGATACGTAAAGAAGAAGCAAATTTCGATAAGGTATCGACAACACATTATATTGCTCACGAATTTACGCACCAATGGTTCGGTAATCTGGTCAGCCCAATTTGGTGGTCGTATCTGTGGTTGAATGAAGGCTTCGCTACTTATTTTGAATACTACTTTACATCAAAGGTATCTAAGGACTATTTATTTTGTTTCACATTATGGTACAATATACAAAGGGCTCTAGGAAAGTTCTGCAATACAGCTTTGTTTATTTAATTTTTTCAAAGTAATTTCCTCTACACTCAATATACCTCCCCATCCACGGAAACCAATCTTTAAACCAGTTCTGCCAAGTTTCGCTAGGGAGTAAAGCACACCCGTTGTCCCAAGCCGCAGAAGGTCATCATCACTGGCAAACCGCCTCACTTTTAGCTTAATTTTCACATGCAGGGTCAGTGCAAAGTTACAGAGAGCAAGGTGTGGACTATAGTGAGGGTGCTCGAGAAGTTTCAATCCTATCGTGGTCAAATATTCGGTGCAGGCTTTGGCGCGGTGAATTGGAGCAGTATCGTGATGGAGGAATCAAGTGTCCGTTCTTGACTTTGGTCGCAGGTTCTTCATAGATCCAATGACTTTAGACAGGCACTGTTCAGTATACCACTTAGCTCTGACTGTCTTCTGTGTGTCCAAAACAACGCGTTCCACAATTCCACTCGATTTGAAAAATACAGCTATCATTTTCTTCTCTACAGATCGGGATTTTCTGAAAACTACGGGTGTGTCCTCATCATCAAAGACCCAAACTTTGTTTTGAGCTTTGGTCGGCACATCGTAATAGTACAGCCAAGTCTCGTCACCTGTCACGATGTTGTTCACATACCGAGATTATCCCTTATTAATCTTTTTTAGCATCTCCCGGCACCAAGTCACATGTCGTGTCATCTGCTCTTCAGTCAGTCGATCAGATTCTTCACGTGCAAATAATCTCTCTCTGATGCATTTTGGTACCCTCAATCTGTTGGTGGGTTACTCGCCTGCCCTCGCCAAGAATTTTCCTCACAGTAGTAACGTTTTCCACAAAAACTGACGTTCGCGGCTTTCCCGGCCGTTCAGCATCCTCCGCAGTTAAATTTCCCCTTTGGAATTCTCTGTATCGCCTGAATATCGTTGTGCGATGTTGACAAATATCACTTAGTGCAAGAATCATTTCTTCGACGCACTGGTCTATGTTTAAACCACGCACAAAATTATAACTCAAAACTGCCCTCATATCATTTTGGGATCTCGATGCCATCGTAAGCACTTTACACTCTCACTGCTAATGAATAACTGAGGCCATCGACATGGTGCGGCAGCTACTATGCACGTATGAACCTGTCTCAACATGCAGCAACAAGCAGCTTCTTACTATTCATTGTTGCATCATATTGCACAACTTTCCTAATACCCTTTGTAAGAGATAAAATTATAGGCATTTTTTCAAGAATTGTGTCATTGAAGTGACCGTGATCCCTTTTGAGGAGCGCTGCTATTAGGAGAATCATTGATACGTGTTTCTCATATAATTTTTAAGAATTTAAAAAATGGCCGTTATTAGAGGTGACCATTTCTAAGAGGTGGCCATAAAGAGAGATTTACTGTACTATCGTTTTTTTTATTGGCGAATAATTATGGTATGGCTTAAGACTATTTTATCATTTAAAATTGGACACGGTTCACAATTTTTGGATAAATTTTCGTCTGTTCAAAAAACATTGTCATATATGTTTGCCAATGATTGCAGTACACCATAATATAATATCTGTGGAAGTACACCCGAAAAGAGTACCAAGGATCTGTAGCAATTTTTGCTTTGTAAACACAAAATTGCCTCTTAATTGTCAAATTTTTTAATCCTATAATTAATTTCAGGTGCTTGAAGACGGGAAATTACTAGATCTATTTAATGTTGCTATTCTTCATAAAGCGTTACGTTTGGATAGTTTATCGTATATGTGGACTATGAACGAAGAAGTTGGTTCACCTGAGAACTTAATAATGAAATTTGAATTTAGTTATAGGAAACCATCTTCGATTTTGAGAATGGCTCATCATTTTCTATCGATGGAGGTATTTCGTAAAGGTTTGAATATCTATCTTAACAAAATGTATGTAACTGCCTTAGCAAAATTTTAAATTTTACTAAATACAATTTCATTAGGAAATTTCAAGCCGCTCATCCGCAAGACTTATACAGCTCCTGGCAGCAAGCTTTAAATGAAGTAAATATAAACAACTTGCCAGCAGATAAAGACGTAGCTTCTATATTGGGAACATGGGATTCCAACGCCGGTTATCCACTAATTACTGTTGAAAGAAATTACAGCGATGGATCAGTGACCATAACACAGGTACTCACAAACGTAGTTTTCAAAAATAATCTTATCGAAAGTAGTATGCATTCGCTATTAGTAGTGATGCAGCTACAGCAGTTGTTAGTGCATTTTATGAGACGTATTTCGAGTAATCGAATTGAGTAATTAAATAGCAATTTTGATACATTTTCCCAACATTACACAAAACTAAATGATTTTTGATTACTCTTTTTAACTAGAGAACGCTTTGGCATAAAAAATAAATAACACAAATTCAACTTCCAGCCCGGAAACCCAGAAGATTACTCTTTTTAACGATAAATGATTTTTGATTACTCTTTTTAACTAGAGAAGGAAACTTAAATAACATGCAAATAAACATCAAAACAAGTGTAGTTTTCTATATTCAATAGTAGATTAAACTATAAATCTGTCGTGCTTTGCAAGTTTCAAATTGTTTTCTATAATTTGTTTGTTCTTTAGGAAACAGCACAGCTCTTATGGAACTATAGTAAAGAGTGTTTCAAATTACGCGGTTTTCTCTAAGAATAAATAAAATATAGATGGCGCACTGAATTTATCTGGGTATGTGGGCATTTAAAAAGTGTGATGGATGACATTTATAAAAATGGCTTCATACACGGTACAACAACGCCTTCAAATTGTTGAATTATTTTATGAAAATCAGCGTTCTGGGAAAAGAGTTTTTAGAAAATTACGTGAATTTTATGGTTTACATAATCGTCCATCTGAAAGCACTCTTGGTCGAATTATTAAAAAATTTCAAGAGACCGGTTCCGCGGAAGATCAAAAAAGTGAAAAATACAGTCGTAGTGGTCGTTCACAAGAAAATATTGGTTTGGTTCGTGAAATTGTTGCTGAAGATCCTGAAATGTCCATTAGACGACGATCACAACAATTTGGACTTAGTGGATCAACAACATGGCGTATTTTACACAAGGATTTAGCTCTGAAGGCATATAAGGTTCAAATAACACAGGCACTGAAGCCATTATATCATTTAAAATGTCGTTCATCAATAAACAACGTGCTCATTTTTCTCAAAAAATTATATTTTCCGATTAGGCACATTTTGTACTTAGTGGCTATGTTAATAAACAAAATTGCCGTATCTGGGGTGAGGAAAATCCACGAGTTATTTATGAGAAACCTATGCATCCTAAACGAGTTACTGTTTGGTGTGTATTATGGTCAGGTAGTGTAATTGGACCTTACTTCTTTGAAGATGCTGCTGGTGAAACTGTCAATGGTGATCGATATCGTCAGATAATTACCGAATTTTCGATGCCTGAATTAATGAATATTGATATGTGGTTCCAACAAGATGGCGCTACACCTCATTTTGCACACAAATGAATTGATTTATTGAGAGAAAAATTTCTTGAATCTCAAGAAACGGTGCTGTTAATTGGCCACCGAGATTATGTGATTTGACACCGTCAGACTATTTTCTTTGGGGTTATGTGAAAAGTCAGGTTTGGTGAGATAGAGCCTCAATTATGTCAAAATGTCATTGAAAATTTTAACAAACAAAGAGTGGACGTCTGTGGAGCTGCATGTGGAGGCCATTTGGCGGATATTATTTTTTGCATATAAATGTCATAACTAATACTTCAATTACCAATAAAATGTTTTTGAAAGTGAATGCAAATTATGTGTTTTTTTTATTTTAAAAAAAACTGCGAAATTTGAAATACCACATTATTGTCGTATCCCTAGATAGAAACATATTAATAAAGTATGGACGAAAAACACAACACAACGGGCAAAAATATTTTTTAATAACTCTAAAATATACACATAATTATGTAATTTAATTGTTATGATCTATTTCTTATCAAGGGAAACCCTAGCTTCAAAACATATACCAAAGTGCATGGCCACGTTTATTTATCTTTTCATACATTTTCTCATCAGAACCCAGCAATTTTCAACCTTTTAACATTTGTGATCCAATTTTCAATCACAATTTTCATTGCGTTTCTTGTCATTCACAAATTTTCTATTGAAATCGTACTGCAATCGTAATATTAGTATCAATTTGAATATGTTTTGACGCTAAGGTCACACTACGAAGTTGTCTTAATTACAGTACCACGAAAGAGTAAATTAATGATATTTATTTGATACAATCAGTGTCTCTCTCTATCACTCTTTGTGTAATGTTCACCACATCTAAAATTGTCGCGCCTTCTCGGATGTTCCGATTTGTCTCGAATATTTTAGAACGTCTGCACGCTCGCGATCAATGCGTATATGTATTGGGTTGGCAACTAAGTACTTTCGGTTTTGTAGTATAAAATAAAACACTTTTTTTTTTAAACAAAGAATAGTTTTCAATCAATTATATATTTTCCATTTTGCTCAATGACCTTTTGCCATCTTTCTTTCAGCTGCACGATTCCGCGCTCATAAAATTTCTGGTCTTTATCAGCAAAAAACTGAACCAGGTGCGAGTGAAGGTCATCGTCATTTGTGAAAGTTTTACCATTCAAAGAATTCTGCAAACTTCGAAATAAATAGTAATCAGATGGTGCTAGATCAGGACTGTATGGGGGATGTGGCATCACTTCCCAGCCAAGCTCCAATAGTTTCCCACGAGTTGCCAAAGATGTGTGAGGCCTTGCATTATCTTGGTGGAAAACTACACCTTTCCGATTTGACAATTCTTGCCGTTTTTCTTTGATTGCTTTATTCAGTTTTATTAATTCTTGACAGTAAACATCAGAATTGATCGTTTGGTTCCTTGGAAGCAGCTCAAAAAACACAACACCTTTGTAATTCCACCAAACTGACAGCATGATCTTTTTTGGATGCAATTCAACTTTCGATGTGGTTTGAGCTGGTTTATCGTGTTTGCTCCACGATCTTTTTCGAACTATGATACTGTACAAGACCCATTTTTCATCACCAGCGATGATTCTTTTTAAGAAAGGGTCGGTTTCATTTCGTCTAAGATTTTTTTTTTTTTAATTTTAATTTACAATTAAAACTAGTCAATTTAGACTAACCATTAATTTTGTTCTGATAAATCTTAAGACTAGGTACTTATCTACTAGAGTCTATCCAATGATGTTTTCTAGGCTTTTTCTGAGCTATACACTTCACTTCACTCGCGCACTGTGCTCTGCTTTTTTACACAACAACACACTACACAAGATCAGCAGGTTTTTTTTCTTTAGTCTTCGGACATGATGTCGTTGTCCAGTAGTTGTAGTGCTTCTGGATTTACGTGAAGATGGAGTCTATCTTCATGCTTCCTAGCAAACCTTTTTATCTCTTCCTTAACAGTTGGAATCCGGAGATCTCTGTGGATGTCAGAATTGCGTATATACCAAGGGGCGTCCACTATGTTACGCAACACTTTGTTCTGGAACGTTTGTATACACTTAACATTAGAGTCACTGGCACAACCCCAGAGCTGAATGCCATATAACCACACTGGTTTTAAGATCTGGTTGTAGATTAGTACTTTGTTGAAAATTGAAAGTTTTGAGTTTCTTCCGATCAACCAATAATGCTGTCTGTATTTTAGTTCAGTTCTTTTCTTCTTTACATACTCCTTCCATCTAAGTCTGGCGTCCAGATTCATGCCGAGGTATTTTGCGTTGGTTGAAAGTGGAATATTTGATCCATTAATCTAGTAGATGTGGGTCTACTATTTTCTTGTTAGTATAGTTCACCTGTACGGATTTAAGTTCGTTTAATTTGACCCTCCATCGTCTTGTCCAATTAACTAACTCGTTACTGGCTATTTGGAGCTTCCTGACAGATCTTTCCTGATCTTGGTCCACTGCGAGAAGAGCAGTGTCATCAGCAAATGTAGCGATGACTGCTTCCTCTATCACTGGTAAGTCACTATTATACAGTAAATATAGGATGGGCCCAAGTACACTGCCTTGTGGTACTCCCGCTTTTATCTCTTTCAGGTCCGAGTATTCATCCTCTTGTTTAATTCTGAATAATCTATCTGATATATATGATGTCAGTATTTCAGCATATTGTTTCGGTAGTAGTTTGTTTAATTTATGGATCAGTCCTTCGTGCCATACCTTGTCGAAGACTTGTCTAAGATGCATATCGCAAAAGTTGATTCTTTGTGTTAAATGAATTTCTTTCAATTCGTGAGGTACCCAAATATCAAGCTTCTTAACTAGTCCAAGACATTTTAAATGTTTTTCAATTATTGTGTGCGATAAATGTAGCCTCTCCGCAACCTCTCGAACAGTTATATGACGATCCTCTTCAATTATGACTTTGATTTGGTCATCATCAACTTCAGTAGGCCGACCAGAACGTTGCTCATCTTTGAGGAAAAAATCTCCAGAACGGAATTTTTTATACCAATTCTGACACGTGCGCTCTGTTAAGCAATTAGCACCATAAACTTCACATATCTTTTTGTGAGCCGCAGCAGCCTTCTTTCCTTTACGGAAATAAAACAGTAAAATATGCCGAAAATGTTCGTTTCTGCACTCCATTTAAAATTAACTCACAACTAATAGCTTTAATAAAAATCACGCACTACTTGCTTCTGAAGTTACGTTAATGTGACTAGTATCACGCGACAAACGGTAAAATACAGCACTAACATACGTTATACAAAAAATAAAGCAACGCTCTCTATCAGTAAAAACCGAAAGTACTTAGTTGCCAAGCCAATAGTATATAAATACTGCACCTCGTTCAATTCCAGCCAGTTTCATGTGAATCGATCCTCGATTGTTTGAATACAATTATCTGGATTAGAGTAGCAGTGGATTTAATCAGAACCATGTATAAATTTTCAAGTGGGTGTAAGTGGAAATTGGACGATAGTGAAGCATCGTCAAGTGAGATGAGCGTTGTTTCGAAGATAAATTCAAGAAAATATTCCCAAAAGTTCTTGAATTTTGGATTGACCAGCACTGAAATAACTGATGGGGCCCCTATGTGCCATTTGCCAAAAATGTTAGCAACAGACACCATGAAACCTAATAAACTTAAAGGGTACTTAGAGACGCTTTGTAGTGTGTGCGTTAATAAATCCAACAAATTCTTTCAACTAAAATTCTGAGAAAAGCAAAAATAATTTTTCTGCGAGTGAAAAATTTTGCTTTTAAATTTTGTCTTATAAAATTTCATGTAAAATAGCTAGATGTAAAAAGTCTCACACACACAAATGAAACTATTTCCTGTTGAATTGGTGATATAGGTGAAGATACGGAGCATCAGCTGTTCAGGAGGCTACGTGACAAATTGTTTTCAATTTAACTCGATTAAGCAACATATAGCAATAAAGATGCACATTTGCTCAAAGATTCCAAAACTTGCAAGCACTTGTTAAAGAAAACTTTTCATCCGGATACTTTTTATGATTTACAGAGGCTCAGGTTTCCAAACAAATAAGTCCTGGTTTGAATATTGAAAATAATACCCATTAAATCAAGAATTTGCTGCACTTTATAAAGACATGGGTGCAGTACATTTAGCGTTACTGTTTTATAGCGAGGTAAGATGATTATCAGTGAGAGCGTTTTGCAACGTCTTTAGTAATTCAGAGACGAAAATTCCATTTTTCTAGAAGAAGGAAATGTACCGGATGCAGAGAAGTTTTGAGATGATTTATTTATGATGAAATTGAGTTACTGGATGACCTATTTGAGTTAAATTCCTTGAATCTTCTACTCCAAGGAGCAAATGCACATATCTCGGACACGAGTGATAAAGTTAATGTTGTTTCTAATAAATTCGAATAGTGGAGTAGAAATATAAAACAAGAAAACCTGTAAATATCTGCAAATGTGGATAAGTTTATTAAAATTTACAAAGCCGAAGAGCAACATATTAAAGTTTTTTGTAACCATTGAAAATCACTTAGCTATGCTTGCAAAAGGTTTTAAAAAATATTTTTGGGTTTGCATACACACACACGCACACACATACACATTCACACATATATGTATATACAATATATATATATATATATATATATATATATATATAAGTATATATATTTGTATATTGTACAAAGTGAGTGTAATTTGAGAAAATGTATTAGGTGCGCAACTAAGTTCTGTTTTTCAAGAGATTAGCTCCAGTAGTAAGTGCTGATCGATTGTGACATAACCAAAACGTCATGAACCAAGCTTAGACACATGGTAAACAAACCGCTTTGACACATTAGTGATTTTGTTTTTGCGTCATATACTTTTGGTTGTGTGAAAATGTCTGATTTCGTGCCAAATAATCGTCATTTGCGGGAAGTGTTGCTTTTCTTCTTTCATTCGAAGAAAACGGCGGCTGAAGCGCATCGAGAACTCCAAAAAGTTTACGGAGATGCTGCTCTAAGTGAAATAACGTGCCGTGATTGATTCCGTCGCTTCAAAGACGGTGATTTCGATGTTGACGACCGTTCGCGTGAACTAAGACCAAAAACCTTCGAGGACGCTGAATTGGAGGCATTGCTCGATGAGGATCCGTGCCAAACGCAAAAAGAGCTTGCTTCAGCATTAGGAGTTACCCGCCAAGCCATTTCCCAGCGATTGCATGCGTTGAGAATGATTCAAAAGCAAGGAACTTGGGTTCCTTATTATTTGAAGCCAAGAGACGTTGAGCGTCGTTTTTTCGCCTGCGAACAACTGCTTCAGCGACAAAAAAGGAAGGGTTTTCTTCATCGCATCGTTACGAGAGAACAAAATCATGGAGACTGCCTGGTCATGCTTCTACGTCGTCGGTTAGGACGAATATTCACGCTGCGAATGTTTTGCTGTGTATTTGGTTGGGCCAGGGCGGTGTTATTTATTATGAACTGTTGAAACCGAACGAAACGATCACTGGGGAACGGTATGGAACTCAATTGATGCGAATGAGCCGAGCACTGCGCGAAAAGCAGCCACAATACGAACAGAGGCATGAAAAAGTGATTCTACAGCATGACAACACTCGGCCTCACGTTGCTAAACCCGTTAAAACCTACTTAGAACATGGTCTGGCTAATCAGCAGTTCCGCTCATAAGAAGACATCTCAAAATGGCTTAATTCGTGGATAGCCTCAAAAGATGAACACTTCTACCGTAACGGTATTCGAGCTCTGCCAGAAAGATGGGAAAAAGTTGTCGCTAGCGATGGGCAATATTTTGAATGATTCATTTGTAAACATTTTTTCACAATAAAGTTGCATTTTCATCAAAAAGCAGCGAGAACTTAGTTGCGCACCTAATATTAAGGAAGGGATAATAAAAAAAATTGAGACCGTGTTGACATTTCTGTTTATTAAAGTTTGGCAAGTTATCATAAATCGTTTAACGCTTTGTTAACACTTTCAAATTGTGGAAATTTGCTTTGAAAAAATAAATCCGTTCGCGAAGTTCATAGAGCACTTTGTCCATTTTACGGTCAACATAATCGGCCTAGTGAGCAAATAATTCGAGCAGTTATTGATCATTTTCGCACTAATTTCAAAATCATCAACAGGACAAAGAAATGTGCGTACCGAAGAGAATATTGTTGCTGTAGCGCGAAGTATTCAAGAAGATGTCGAAATTTCGATTCGTCATCGTTTTCAACTTGTTGGCCTTTGGCCCTCGTCTACGTGGAAAATTTTATTACGTAAGGATCTTGGCTTACGTGCTTATAAAATACAGCTCGTGCAAGAATTGAAGCCAAATGGTCATCGTTTGTGTCGCATTTTTGCTGATTGAGCTCATTTCAAACTGGCCGAAGACGAGCATTTTTATCAAAGAATTGTGTTTAAAATCATCATTTAAAATCATGATCAATAAGGTTGATATATAACCCCTTTTCCACAATTAACTATTTGAAAAAATTTCATTCCAACAATATTTCTGTCTTGTATTATTATTTTAAGTTCGCACCTGGTAAAACAAGCTCTTAAAAAAAATAAACTCTATACCTTTGTATTGAAAACCAAGATGTGCACGCGTACGGAGTTTATTTTGAAGACAATTTTTTATTGTCCACACATGAAATTATTCCGAATGATAAACTTGGTTGTCGAAATGCGTATATATATACAAATATATATATATATATAACCTTATTGTCGTATCAACCACAGGCTCCATCAAATTCAACTATTTAAAATCATATTTAAGAATTAAATGTCATGAAATTATCTACCAGATTATAATAAAAAAATTTAATTCCAACAATATTTCTGTCTTGTATTATCATTTTGGGTTTCAAGCTCTTAAAGAAGCACTCTATACCTTTGTATTTAAAAGCAGACTAAATTAGGTTGAAGACAATACTTTTATTGTCCACACATGCAATTTTCCGAAGGATTAAAGTTCGTGTTCGTCCCGTATATATATAAAAGTGTTCGTCGTATGGACAGAACACTTTTAAAACTTGGTATACGCCATTTGCTGAACGACCATAATTAAAATGTTACTGATCCTCTTTACGACCCCTTTTGAGTATGCCATTTCTCATCAGATAAACTAAGGTTGTTTGATAGAAATTAATACACTCAAAACAGGTCATAAACAGAGTTTTATTAACATATGAATTACGAGGGTGGTCTGAAAACTTTCCGACCTAACAAAGATACGAGACATTTTTTCTTAAAATTTATATTTATTTTTCTACCTAGTCTCCTACACACTTCTCCCAGCTTTGCTCCCATCTCTTTAACCCGTTCAAATAGTACTCGGCGTTTTTCACTGCAAAATAATTGTTCACGAAGGTGATTGCCTCCTCATTTGCTCTGTCCTCCGAGCGCAATTTTTAGATGAGGGAACAAAAAGAAGTCGCTTGGGGCTAGATTTGGTGAGTAAGTCGAGTAGTTCAAACCATAATTCGTGGATTTTCGCCATGGCAACTGCTGAGGTGTGAGATGGCGCGTTGTCTTGGCGAATCAGGATTTTCTTCTTCTGCAAATGTGGCCGTTTTTCCACAATTTCTGCCTTCAGTTTGTCAGGTAATGATGTCTAGTATGCTCCTGTAATAGGTTTCCCTTTTTGAAGATAATCGATTAAGATAATTCCATGATAATCCCATAAAACACTTTCCCAGCTAAAAAACAGTTTTTGTTTTTTTTGGAGCCGGTTTCCCCTTTGCAGTCCACCGTTTTGACTGTGTTTTTGTTTCGGGCGTATAATGGTGTATCCAAGTTTCATCTACAGTAATTAATCGACGCCAAAATTCGGATTTATTGTGCCTGAACTTCACCAATAGACCGTTGGAAATGTTCATTCGGACACGTTTTTCGTCTAACGTTAGCAAACGCGGCACCCAACGTGCGGACGGCTTTCTCATGCCTAAATCTTGATTTAACATGTGACAAACACATTCTTTGGACATATTCACAGCTTTTGGTTTCTCTCTCACTTTAATCCGCACCACCATCGCTACGATAACATCGCTAAAGTTCATCAATTGGTGAACTTTAGCGATGTTATCGTCAGTAGTTGCGGTTTATGGACGTCCCGAAATTTCATCGACTCCCAAGCTCTTACAGCTACGTTTATATTCTGCTGACCAAAATTTCATGCTGGTAAATGATGGTGCAGAGCCCCGTACACAAAGTCCAACTCATCCTTGATTTACGTAGGCGTATTGCCTTTCAAAAACAAATATTTAATGACAGCTCGATACTCGACACTTACATCGACTCACTCAAACGACTCTCAAATAACAACTGCATGTCTAAAATGGCTGAAATTTTGGTGAGAACCTGAAAATAGACACACAACTACATTCTCTACTTTTTATTTATGACTTAGATTCTTCTTTGTTGTGTATTCAGAAATCTTCTGACAATTCAGCAGGTATTGTTATTATTATTATTGATTCTCGACATTAAACAAACGTTGGAAGCATTCAATAACGTATACTTTAATCCTTTTTACGTCACTTGGAAGTTTTCCTAGTAGAATTGATCGAATTACATTAACTTAATGTGTCTTCCAATAAGAAGCTAAGTGAAGCCTTATCTGATGCGGACTATACTAAATTTTTCCCTAATGTATGTAGTTTCCTATTCATTTTAGAGGAGATTTTTGAAAGACAATCCAAGAAATGATGACAGCACAATTTGGTACGTTCCAATTTCTTACACGACGGGTAAAAGCATGAATTTCTCAGTAACAACGCCAACGTTGTGGCTAACCACAAGAAGCATGAAAATACATTTGGACGATTTGGATTTGGATGACTGGTTAATCGTAAATATACAACAGACTGGTAATTATGTTTCCTTAATATTTATTTTAATGTTCATTCAATTTATTCCAGGATATTACCGCGTGAATTATGATTCTGAAAATTGGGAGCGTATTATCAGTTTCCTCTCTAAAGGCGATTTTCACAAAATTCACTATTTGAACAGAGCTCAACTGCTTAATGATGCATGCCAGTTACTCTGTACTAATATTTTTAATGCTACGCTCTTTTCTAAAATAAAAGGATATCTTTCGCGTGAGCACGACGACATTCCAATACACGCATTTGAAGATTGCGCTGGTAAATTCGATATGCATATGTCAAATACAAGAATCTATGACAAATTTCAAGTAAGTTTTTGATATCGTGGAAGTGTTCAGTTAGTAGTAGTCACACTTGTAGTAACACACTCTTCTTCAACACTAATGAAAATGAATCTATTTATAACGAAAGTAGTGGCGCCACCTTTTGGTGAGAGACTGATTAAGGAAATCGCTAACCTCTCTGAATAATCTGTAAAAATTTCACTAAATTTTGTTAACTAGAAACTAAGATACGACGAATTAATTTTAAGTATGTGCTAAAGCAGTGACTCTCCACCTCAAGCCTTCTTAGTGGAATGCGATGACACTAAATGGGAGAAGCGAGGATATCGAAACAAAAGAAAATATTAATTTTAATAACCTTAATTTACTGAAAGAAAAGCAACAAAGTACATTCTGATATTATTACAAACAAGTTTAATAATTATCAGTCACACCTTTAGGCCTGTCTTGCAGAGCAAAGTTTTTTAAAAAAAGGTTTAATATTTGAATTCTTTTTCAATATTTCGCTGTGATCTACATTTCGTTTTGAAAGCAGCCATTATAGAAAATTGGTTTGGCAAAGGCAGGATATCGAAGGTGATAATAGTATACGAATTGCTCATGTTTTCAGAGCAGAAAATTCATCACCAAACCTTGCCCAAAAATTAAACAGTGATTTATTACTGAAGTGTCTTTGAATTTCATAACTTTCCGTGAAGTCTATGAAGATTTTTTCCTCGGCAGTTGTGAGACCTTTGGGAAGTTACGAAGTGGGTTCCTAATCTACTAGTAACGTTTTAAAATTCTTTGCTAGCATGGTTAAATGATTTTTTCAATGGTTATAAAAACAACTTTAATATGTTGCTCTTCAACCTTGTAAGTTTTAACAAATTTTTCCAAATTTGCAAACATTTCTAAGTTTACTTGCTTTATGTTTCAGTTCTACAATTTCCTACAAACAGCATTTACCTTACCACTCGTATCTAAGATATATGCGTTTGCTCATTGTAGTTGAAGATTTAAGACATTGAATTTCCTGAACATGTCAACCAAGCAGTTCAGTTTCATCACAAACAAATCACTTCGAAACTTCTTAGTTTACAGTCTGTTTTTCCCCTTCTTAAAAACCGATCACTCTGTCTCTTAATTCATAAATACGTTGTAAAACTTTCCCATCTGATAACCTACTTTTTTGCCTCGCTATAAAATAGTAATGCAGAATGTACTGCACCCATGTCTTTACAAATCGCAACAAATATTCTTGATTTAACGGGTCATATTTTGATATAATTTTCTACGGTTACAACCGGTGTGACAACAACATTGAGATCAGGATTCGTTTTTGTTAAGCCAGAGTTTCTCTGCGAATTATACAATGCATCTATACACTGTGGCGATTTTTGTTTGACAAGTGCTTGCAAAGTTCGAAATCTTCCAGATATTGTACAAGCAATATTTCGACACAATTTTACCGCTTCACTTCTCCCCTCATTTACAAAATCATATATCAAATAATGTAAAGGACGTTACTCTGAGTTCTATTGTCTAATTTATTAATACTGACGTACGATCATAAAATTGAACATGGGCGATTAAATAAGCATCTTTGTTGCTATCTGTTGTCTCCTTAAGCTGAATTGAAAACAATTTGTCATGCAACTTCTCGAAAAGCTGATATTCTACATTTTCAGCTATATCACCATTTCGACGGGCAATAGTACCGCTTGACGAAGATATGAACTAGAATTCTTTGACAAAATTATTTCCGAACATAGTTTCTAAAATCTCAATTACAACTGGCTGAATTAGTTCTTCACTAATGGTGTGAAGGCCTTTTGTATATGGTTATTTTATACAGAACTTATTATTAACAGTCAAGTAAAGCCTTTTCATTCACAAACAAAGTCTTTTAGAAAAATAATTTTTTCTTTTCGCTTGATTTGGAGAATCTTTAGGGTTTCTTAACGTACTCACTAAGCGCTTCCAAACGTTTAAGTTTATTAGGTGTCATGCTGTCTACTGCGAATGTTTTTGTGCAAATGGCATATAGGGATCTCTCTTCTTTATTTACTTTAGTGCAGGTAACCTCAGAATTCAAGTATTTTTGAGAATATTTTCTTGATTTGATTTTTGGAACAGCGCTCGTTTGTGTACTTATTAACGCTTTACTATCATCTAATTCTCGCATACACCAACCTAAAAATTTATCTATGATTCTATATAAATCTATTGCTCCTCGAATACCGAGAATGGCATTCAACATGTAAATTACCACAAACGCGATCGAGGATCGGCTCGCCTGAGACTAGCTGAAGTTGAACGAGTTGCAGTATTTGCATACTATAAATACGCATTCACCGCGATCTCGAAAGACATGCCAAAATGTTTAAGACTACTCGGAAGTTCTATAATGTAATTATAAAAAAAAAATTTGTATGACGGGATACGCAGTGAAAATTGTAATTGAAAATTGGGTCGCTTGTATTAAAAGGTTGAGAATTGCTGCGTTCTGATGAGAAAATGTATGAAAAGATAAATACGCGTGACCATGAATTTTGGTATATGTTTTTGTTTTCAAAGTTATTACAGCGATTTGAATATAAATCTATTTTGTGATAGAGGGCGGAGTGAGCAATAGTTTTTGTGTTTGACTTGCCACATACTATTTTTGATCCAATAATTATGATGGTTACCAACTAAATGCTGATAAATAAATGTTTGTGTTTCCACTACCTTTAGAAAGTAATGGCAAGGCTACTAAATAATGCAGTAAATTCAGTGGGTTTCGAAGAAAGTGAAAATGACACTCATAGTACAAAGGTTATGAGAGACAAGCTTTTAACATTAGCATGTGAATCCGGTAGACAAGATTGTAAAGAATATGGACTCGCGAGAATACAGGAATTAAAGAAAAATGGAAATAATACATCGAATTTACGAACTCCTTTGATGTGCGCTGGAATAAGGGTTGCTGAACAAAGTGATTGGAATTTCGTTTTCCAAAAATATACACGCGAAACTGAACCAACAATTCGTCGAATGTTGCTGCAAGCTTTAGGTTGCAGTGAAAATGAAGATATAAGCAATAGGTATGTAAAAACGCGATTTTATTTTTATTCCTCGTAATTTTGTAGCTTGATATGAAATTAACAATTAATCAGTTATAACATTTGCTTACAAATATATTCCATATTTATGGTCTGTATTCTCTAGTATTTAATGTTCATTCAACATCATCCGAATATTGTTTTTCAGTTACTTTGTAAAATCCCAATATATCTGGAGAAAAAAGCAATAATCTAATCAAAGAAGGAGCAAATTCAGCATTTCACGTTTCAAAAATTTTATGTACATCACTCGCTTGACTTATGTAAACCATACTTCCATGCCAAGTTTCACTAAGTAGACAGTTCTTTAATTACAATCGTGTAGAAATGACTTTTCTTCTAGGCTTGCCGAGACTTTGATTTTTAACCATGCGCTTATTGTTACTTTTGTACTCAGTATTATTTATGTATTAAATGCATATGCAATTACATATATTCATTTATATACCGTATGTTCTTTAGGAGCTTGAGAACTTTAAATGATAATACAAGACAGAAATATTGTTGGAATGAAATTTTTTTTTAATATAATTTGGTAGATAATTTCAGGACATTTATTTTTTAAATATGATTTCTGGCATATGTGCGCCGCGGCTACGGGTTACATGGTCCATTCGATCAGTCCAATTTTTGACTAGTTTTTCCAATAAACCCGGCCATACGGCGTCAATGGTGGCTTAAATAATTGCTTCCAATGCTTCAAAAGATGCTGGTTTGTCGGCATAAACCAATGAGTTAACATAGCCCCATAAAAAGTAATCCAGAGACGTTAAATCGCATGAACGAGGGGGCCAGTGAACAGGACTACTTCTGGAAATAAAGTTGTCACCAAATTAATTTTGCAATAAATCGATTGTTAAGCGCGCTGTATGGCAAGTTGCGCCGTCTTGTTGGAACCAAATGTCGGCGATGTTTAGCTGATTAATTTTCGGAAACAAAAATTCAGTCAGCATGGCTCGATAGCGCTCGCCATTCACCGGAACGGTAGCTCCTCTCTCATTTCGAAGGAAATAAGGACCGATGATGCCGCCAGCACGTAAACCGCACCAAATAGTCAATTTTAATGGATGTAATGGTGATTCGTTAACGGTTTGAGGATTGTCTTCGCTCAATTTTGCTTATTGACGTAACTATTTAACCAGAAATGAGCTTCATCGCTAAACATAATTCTTTGATAAAAATGCTCACCTTCGGCCAGTTTCAAATGAGCCCAATCAGCAAAAATGCGACGCAAACGATGGGCGTTTGACTTCAATGCACGAGCTGTATTTTATACACACGTAAGCCAAGATACTTACTTAAAGTTTACCACGTAGTAGAAGGACAAAGGCCAACAAGTTGAGATCGACGACGAATCGACATCAGCGTCTTCTTCAATACTTCGAACTACAGCAACAATATTCTCTTCACTACATAGATTTCTTTGATCGTTTTCAATCGAGAAGAGTAAACGAAAACGATCAATAACTGCACGAATTGCTTGCTCACTAGGCCTATTATGTTGACCGTAAAATGGACGAAGTGCTCTATGAACTACGCTAACAGATTTATGTTTTTCAAAGTAAATTTCCACAATTTGGAAGCGCGGTTCTGGCGTTAAATGATTTATGATGACTTGCCAAACCTTGCTGAACAGAAATGTCAATACAGTTTGACATTATTAGCTGTCAAACCATAGTTATTGATATCGATAGTTCTCATGTAGCTTAAAAAACACCCATTATATACACAATTACGTGTATTCTGCACTGTAAATCAGTGAAAAACTCATAATTTTCTAGTTATTACATCGTTATAATGAAGATATAAATTAATAAAAAAGTTAAACGATCAAATTTTACAATCTTTGGTAGTTCAATAGTAGAGCACTTGTCCCGATAAGCAGACTACTGGAGTTCGAGTCCCCACTGAGCGCGATTTTTTTCATTAAATCCTGCTTAAATTATAACGATGCAATAACTGGAAAATTACGAGATTTTCATTAATTTACATCGGAGAATTTACATAATTGTGTGTACAGACGTGCAATTGCAATGCATATGCAGTTGCATATAATAATAATACTTACCGCGGATTTCCAATTAAAGATCGGTTTCCGTAATGAGATTTATAGCGTTATTAAATAATCGAATCTCACGGTCCTGGCTAGCTCAATAGTAGATCCACCTGTTACCGGTTAATTCGATTCCTCATTGAAGTGCATGTTTTTTTCATTAATTTCAGGTTTAATTTTAACGATCTAATAAACAGAAAATTACGAGTTTGTCATTACTTATATAGTATCATTTGTACTACTACGAAGTAACGAAGGCGACGACTGGTGTGAAAATGAAAAGTCTGTAATCGAGAGTGATCCAGTAATTGGGAGTGGTGGAATACTGGCAGTCTTTCTATATCAAATAAGCAGTTTATTTACTATTCAGCAACTGCTTATTACCTTCGATAATATTATTTTGTTATTAGCATTGAAAAATATCGTCTTTTCGGACTTCATCTAGAGCCTGATTACGTGTCAGATAGAAACGGTGATCAGGTTTGTAATCGGTATCTCAAAAATAGCCTAATCCACCTAAAATAACGTGACAAATATTTATCGTAGACTAGTTAGTTTTCTTGATTTCTGAAGAGTCTGGATCTAGTGAGTATGAGTAAGTAGTGTAATATTTTTTTTTAATTGTTGCCCACATATGATGTAGTTCTTGCCTCTAGTCTCATGATCATGAATATTAGAATTTTTAGATTATTCACTTCTATTCTTAAAAAATTATAAAGTATCTCCAAAATGTAGACATTAGGAACTAGTAATATATTAAATTTTTTGCGGCAGGGTTTGCGAGCTTTTACCCCATTCATATATCGAACGATATGTTTCTGCATCTAAAACACGCGATAAAGAACTTCGATAAATTAATAATGCAAGGTTGCAGAATAAAAATAAAATATTGGACAATTATATTAAGCTATATTAGGCAATAAATTATGGGATTTATTTTTATCTTGTTGCAGGTTTTTGGATAAATTAATACGTAATGACAGTGAGATAAAAGAATCTGATCGCTACACTGCATTAATGTCAATGTGTTCATCTAATTCTTACAGTAGAAACTACTTATTCGAATACATTAAAAAAAATTTTAACAAAGTTAGTGCAAGGTAACTATGTACATAATGATATTTTACTTAAGTATTTAATGTTATTGTTATTCTTTCTCTTCCAGCTTATCCACTGAAGATTTCGAATCAATTATAAAATGCATATCAAGTAAACTGTCAACTTATAGTCAATATGTCGATGTAAGACGAAATAATTTTCTCAATTTTTCTGAAAAATATTTACAATGATTTGTTACAGATGCAACTCCTTTCCAAAGTTTCGAAAACACCTAGCATTTTTGATGAAGCGTTGACAACAGTATGGTCTAACATTGAAGAAGGTCGTAGAATATTACCTTCTATTTTAAACTGGGTAGACGAAGAGTATGTTAAATAATGTTTTTGAATTTGTTATTGTTTGCATTTAATAAAAAATAAAGTAGTTCTGGTGGAGCAAAATTAGAAATTGGTTGATTGAATTATCACATTCCTTCAATTAGTCAGTTAAACTAGAATCTATAGATCGATATTAACTGTATTCGAAGTCTTGCTTTTTAAGGAACATTAATCACTTATAATGGAAAGTTCTAAAACGGAAAATTATAAAAATTGTAACTTTTTTGGGAGGACATGGTCAAAACTAATCTTTCTTTTGTGTCTTTTATGTCTGCTGACATAGTGGTGTGATTCAAACAACGTTTCCTTTCTCAGTTGGTTATACACGTCTAGTTGCGCATGTCAAGTCAAACGTTCGTGTTATTTGGAACTTGTCTTCCAAACTGGTTTAATTCTACGTTGCATATCTGGTCCATTTCCCCTTTTACATTAACCCTCACAAACCAGTCTATTAAAAATTCATTATAAAATGGGACAATAAATTCATTAAAGTAAAACTACATTCAAGAAATCATTTATTGTATAACAAAAATTGATTATAGATTGGACTAGTAAGTAGTGCATATTCTTACACTGCATTCATTCCATATTTTATCTTTGCTATTACCCTATACATTTTGTCTTTACGATCTATTTTTGAAGGAGACACTGAGCATCTTTTTTCTCGATCGTTTCCTTTGTTTGAGCTAAAGCTGTATCACTCAAAAATGTTAGTTAGTCGACTTTCTTGCCATATATTGTATCACCAATTCTTGTACTAACTCTTTTAGAAAGATTCTACGTTTGTGAGTGACACCAACGTTATAATTTGGATGTTGTTTAGTATAAACAATAAACATGTCGCCACATCAATTATATCGAAGAAAGACGTCATACACAATCGCTTATTGTGCCTTTTACATGTATAGTACGTGTGGGTACCATTCCGTCCATAGTGTCGACATCGCTTTCTGTTTTATTGTAGCAGGAGATCATTTCGGGTTTGTTTAACGTCGTCATTGACAACCGTGTAATGATGCACGGTGCCTAGTAAAATTACGCATTTGTTCTTTTTAGATAACTGATCACCCTAACGTTGTTTTCAAAGCAAAATAAAATAAATGGAACTAAACGATTATTCGATGGTTTCATCTCCTTTGAAATATCCCGCTTATTTTGACATAGCGTATCAACAGGAGTAATGTTTCTTCCCAAAAGGAACTCTGCCAATGGAATACTACACTAAAAAATTGTCAATTGTGTGATTCATACATACTAAAGTTTGTACTGTTTAAAGTCCTACATTCTTATTTGTAGTTTTCCCAGGTTGAGAATTAATATAAACTAAGTCATGAAGAGCAAAGCCTGATTTAGATTCGTACATCTAAAAAATTTTCAAGACATATTTTTTTTCATGTTACTTGGCATATATTGAACAAGGCATCTGCCTCTGTAGGCAGTAAGTTCTTCATTAATTGTTTGTGTTTATTAATATTATTTTATATTACTGAATAAACGGATACCAGATAGAAGACATTTGTGATAATTTATGGATTTCTAAACGTATTACTCTAGTTCTTTTATTGTTAAATCTAATAAATCTTCATATTTATTCAATTAGAAATATTGACATTGCGGTTCTATATTAGCAGGGATTAGCAAATTCATCAGAAAAAAGTTCCCCTGCAAGAATATGTCAGTTTTTGTCAACTCTAGTGTAACTAAGTAATCCACAAAATGTATAAAGTTTCTTGACAGTTACATCAGTCCACGTCTTTGATTCCCATTGGAAACGCGTCTTGCTTCTAAGTTGGTACAGTGCATAATTTCAGCTATAAGTCACTGAAAAGTTTCTCTTGCAACAGCTATATGTTTTTGTGCTAAGTCAGGTACACACCGAATAGTATTGGGTTGGCAACTAAGTACTTTCGGTTTTTACTGATAGAGAGCGTTGCTTTATTTTTTGTATAACGTATGTTGGTGCTGTACTTTACCGTTTGTCGCGTGATACTAGTCACATTGACGTAACTTCAGAAGCAAGTAGTGCGTGATTTTTATTAAAGCTATTAGTTGTGGGTTAATTTTAAATAGAGTGCAGAAACGAACATTTTCGACATATTTTACTATTTTATGTCCGTAAAGGAAAGAAAGCTGCTGCGGCTCACAAAAAGAAATGTGAAATTTATGGTGCTAATTGCTTAACAGAGCGCACGTGTCAGAAAAATTCCGTTCTGGAGATTTTTCCCTCAAAGATGAGCAACGTTCTAGTCGGCCTACTGAAGTTGATGATGACCAAATCAAAGTCATAATTATAGAGGATCGTCATATAACTGTACGAGAGGTTGCGGAGAGACTACATGTATCGCACACAACAATTGAAAAACATTTAAAATGTCTTGGGCTAGTTAAGAAGCTTGATATTTGGGTCCCTCACGAATTGAAAGAAATTCATTTAACACAAAGAATCAACTTTTGCGATATGCACCTTAGACGAAATGAAACCGACCCTTTCTTAAAAAGAATCATCACTGGTGATGTAAAATGTGTCCTGTATAGTAACATAGTTCGAAAACTATCATGGAGCAAACACGATAAACCAGCTCAAACCACATCGAAAGCTGAATTGCATCCAAAAAAGATCATGCTGTCAGTTGGTGGGATTACAAAGGTGCTGTATTTTTTGAGCTACTTCCAAGGAACCAAACGATCAATTCTGATGTTTACTGTCAACAATTAATAAAACTGGATGAAGCAATCAAAGAAAAACGGCCAGAATTGTCAAATCGGAAAGGTGTAGTTTTCCACCAAGATAATGCAAGGCCTTACAAATCTTTGGCAACTCGTGGGAAACTATTGGAGCTTGGCTGGGAAGTGATGCCACATCCTCCTTACAGCCCTGATCTAGCACCATCTGATTACCATTTATTTCCAAGTTTGCAGAATTCTTTGAATGGTAAAACTTTCACAAATGACGATGATCTTCATTCGCACCTGGTTCAGTTTTTTGCTGATAAGGACCAGAAATTTTATGAGCGCGGAATCATGCAGCTGAAAAAAAGATGGCAAAAGGTCATTGAGCAAAATGGAAAATATATAATTGATTAAAAACTATTCTTTGTTTAAAAAAAATGTTTTATTTTATACTACAAAACCGAAAGTAGGAGGGAGCGTTTTTATATTCGCGGATTGAGCGGGTTGTAGAGGGGTGTGTAGGCGCATTGGGGTCGTTGCCTGTGCAGCGACTCATGATTAGTATAAATACGAAGTTTCATTGTTATTAGACAGTTAGTCTTTGAGCTATCGTCAACCAAGTAACATAATCAGGAGTGAAAAGTGATATATGGAAAAAATCGAATATCGTGCCATTATAAAGTTCCTTGCCAGGCAAGGAAAATCAGTCGCGACCATAATGAATGAGATGTCGTTGGTTTACAGCGACTCTTTTCCAGGAAAAAACATGGTGTACAAGTGGCATAGTTTATTTAAACAAGGAAGGGAATCCCTTGAAGACGACCCGAGGCCGGGCAGGAGCATTGAGGTGACCACTTATCCAAAAAGTTGAACAAATTGTACTCGAAGATGCTCGACTAAAGAAGAAACAACTCGCAGATATGGTTGGAGTATCCGATACAACAATTTTTAAAATTCTACACGATCATCTCGGCATGTCTAAGGTCAGCGCAAGATGGGTGCCGAGAATGCTCACGCCGCCGCAAAAACAACAGCGCATGTGTTCGCGTGCATTTTTGGACCTCTGTAATGAAGACAAGGATGGTGTATTGAGTGGAATTGTTACTGGAGACGAAACTTGGGTTCATCTTATGAACCTGAGTCCAAACAAGACTCCATGCAGTGGCATAAAAAGGGCACAGCACCTCCCAAGAAATTTAAAGTGTCACAATCAGCTGGGAAACTCATGGCAACGGTACTTTGGGACTCGGAAGGAATATTGTTGATTGATTATAAAGATAAAGGTATTTCTATAACCGGAGAATATTACGCTTCAATATTAGAGCGACTAAAAGAAGCCATTAAAGAGAAAAGACTGGGAAAATTGACAAAAGATGTTCTGCTTTTGCACGACAACGCGCCCGTCCACAAGAGCCGCGTTGCGTTAGCTGCCCTGCATAAGGTGGGCTTCGAAATTGTGAGTCATCCACCCTACAGCCCAGACCTGGCCCCGAGTGATTATTACCTGTTTCCGAAAATGAAAAAGGAGCTGCGGGGTAAAAAATTTACTGCCGATGATGAAGTCAAGGAGGCAGTTTCGGCGTATTTTGCAGATAAAGAGAAATCATTTTTTTATGAGGGTATAAATAAATTAATTGAAAGATGTGAAAAATGTATCCGTCTTGCAGGTGAATATATTGAAAAAGAAAAATAAGTTGGTTTTTTTATTTCCATCCCTTGTCCCCCATTCCGCGAATATAAAAACGCTCCCTCGTACTTAGTTGCCAACCCAATATTATGTGATTGAAATTTATTTTCAGCTGGTGGTTTTATTCTCCACTCCAGGCTTCTTGGAGAAATATAAATACTTGTACGTAAATACAATATTCGCGTTTGGATTATCACTATCACTAATATCTTCTGCGTTAGTGTCATCACTACTGGTTCCAAAGAACTCATTCCAATTTGCTTCGTAATTACTGTACATTATGTCATCATTTTCTACCCCGAAAAATATTCTTTTCAG
>JAVIWB010001230.1:0-20507 GCA_031893035.1 Dermolepida albohirtum
AGTAGCCGCCGCTGATAATCGGGAAGGGATTGCCGACATTCTCGTTTGTGGGATTGATCACAGCGACATCCGTGCCGCTCGGGATGGTGGTGCCGGAGCTCCAGTTGCCCGGGTTGCCCCAGTCGCTCGTGCCGGCGTCGCCTGTCCAAGTTTGCGCTTGGGCGGATGTGAGGATGAATCCGGCGGCAAGGACAAGGCTGATTGCGATTTTTGTTTTCATAATGATTTCGGATTTTGGAAACGGGAGAGATGGGAGGCGTGGTGGGGTGGGTGATAGGGAGCTGGACGCTCCCATTACCAGCGATAGTTGATGCCGAGGTTCAGGCCGTAGCCGGTGATGGGGCCGCCGGTTTGGAGGGAGACGTCGGCGTAGGCGTCGATGCGGCGGCCGAGGCGGACGGGGAGGCCGGCGGCGAAGAGCCAACTATTGCCTCCGAAGTCTTCGCGGACAAAGGCGTTGTTCACGGTCTGGATGGAGAGGGAGCCTTTGAATTCATAGAGGAAGTGGGCGTTGAGATAGGGGGCGAGGGAGATGGTTTCGTTTATGGTGATGAGTTTGCGGAGGCCGGCGCCGAGACGGAACTCAAAGGAAGCGGGATCATTGGCGCGCATGTTCTCGGGGCCGAAGGCATAGGTGCGGTCGTAGGTGTCGGTCGTGTCGTTGATCTTGCGGTGCTGGTAGGCGAGCTGGGTTTGCGGGGTGAGCACCCAGTCATTGGCGATGTTGAAGTGTTTTGCGATGCGGAGCAGTGCGCCCCAAGTGTAGCCCTTGGTTTCCATGGACTGGTCGCCGTCCTTATACTTGTAGGCGTCGCCAATGCTGATTTTGTAGTTGTCCCATGAATAGCGGAGGACGAGGTCGGTATGCCAGTTGTTGGGGCTGCGGGCGGAAATGTAGCCGCCGAGGCCGGTGGAGGAGAGGTCGGTGCTGGTCTTGTTGGTGAGCGTGGCGCTGGCTTCGTTGCGGTCGATGAAGGCGCCGTAGGTGGTATAGGCGGCGCCTTTTGGTTTTTTATTGCGTTTGTCAACGCCGGCTTGGAAGCCCCATACGGTGCCGTCGGAATTGGGGAAAAGACTGCCGTCGAGTTTGTCGGCACGGTAGTAGGTTTGGGCCCAAGCTTGGACGGTGGTGTCGTCGTTGCCGGGGAGGGCAGGGGCGGCGCGAAGGTAGTCGAGGCGCTGGGTGACGGAGCCGTAGGCGGCGCGGTTGGCCATGATGCTGACGGCGTTGGCGGCGAGGGCGGCGGGCATCTCGGCGGCGGTGGTGGCCTTTAGCTCAACACCTTGATCGGTGTATTTGATGACGTAGTCGCGCTGGCTCATGACGACGCGTTCGTAGCCGCGCCCGTCGTCGAGGGCGAACGTGCCGGGATCAAGCTCGCCGGCCTCGGTGATGATGATCGGGTCGAGGTCATAGACGACGCGGGTCCAGTCGGTGCGGTTGTCGGTGAACTGGACAAAGACCTTGGTGGTGCCCGATATGTTGGAGGCGTTGGTGAAGATGAGCTGGTCGGAGAGAGTCTTGGCGTTGTCGGCGGCGATGATGTTGAAGGTGATGCCGCCAGTGTTGCCGGAGCCATAGGGGCCGGTGATCTTGAGTTTGATGCCGGCGTTGGGAAGGTTGTTGCCGCCGATATAGATGCGCCCGTGGTTGATGACTTCGGGCAACGTGTGGCTGAATCCTCCCAGGCTCAGGCTTGCGCCCTCGTGGATGTGGAACAGAGGTGAGTTCGGCGAAAGCGCGTTCTCCGCACGTGCGATCAGAGACCCTTCGAGGACGGTGGTGGGGCCGGTGTAGGAGGATGCAGCTTCGAGGACGACGTTTCCGCTGCCAGTTTTCACGACGGCACCGGAACCGACGAGGGAACCAGTGATGACAAGGCCGCTGGTGAAGGCATTGACGCCGCTTCCATTGACTAGGGCGAGTTCGTCATTAAAGCTAATTGAAGCTGTCACGAGGGTGCCGCTGCCAATCAGCACGCCTTTCCCGGCAAGCACGATATTACCAATTTCAAGAACGGCGACTCTATCGTAGTATGTGTTGTTATATGTTCCTGAAGTATAGGCCGGACGGGCAGGGCCAATTGTTGCAATCGATGAAGGGTCAGTAACTTGCAAAGCACCATCGATTTTCCCCGCGCCCCACACGCGGGCGAACGTGCCATCTATGGTGACATTGCCCGCTATGTGGGAAAGATTCAACTGAGTGGTGCTGGTGACAATGGGTTCGCCTCCATCGGTGGGGAATGTGGTATCAGTGATAACGAGGGAGCCTGTGGAGAGATGAAAAACTGCCATTCCAGCCACGCTGACAGAGCCGTTGATCATGCTGCCCTCCAAAAGATCAACAGTGAGGCCGCCGACCGTGCTGGTCACGGGGCCGTCTATGTAACTGTTTGCACTGAGGAACATTGTCCCGGTCCGCATTTGAACGGCACCATTGATGGTACCACTTGCCCCAAGCCAGACACCACCAACGGTACCAACTGTGGCCGGCCCGTCGAGGACGCCATGCGTGCCGATGGAGATGACGCCGGAACCGACGGTTGCGGAGCCGCTGATAGTGCTCGTGCCGCCCACGACAATTGCACCGGCACCCTCAACTATCGCCGGGCCTTGGATGGCACTGTTGGTGCCGATGTTGATGGTGCCGGAGACAGCGGTTGCGGAGCCGTTGATGACGCTGTTGTTGCCGATGGTGATGTTGCCCGTGCCGGTGGCGGCAGGCCCGGCGATGGTGCTGCCATTGCCGGTGGTGATGTTGCCGGTGCCGCTGAGCGTGATCGAGCCGACTTGGGCGTTGACGCCCGTCGTGAAGGAGCCGTTCGTAAGCGTGGTCTCTCCGGCGAAGGTGAAGTCGGCGCCGGCGGTGACGTTTGCGTTGCTGCCGGTGATGGAGGAGGAGTTGTAGGTGACGCTGGCGCTGAAGGTGAGCGTGCCGCCCTCAAGTTCTGTCCTGCCGGTGAAGCCTGAGAGGTTGTTGCCGACGGTGAGCGTGCCGGCGCCGGTTTTGCCGAGGACACCGGTGCCGGTCAGGATGCCGGTGTAGGTGGCGTTGCCGGTCTGGTTGAAGATGGTCGCGCCGTCGTTGGCGATGTCGGTGTCGCCAAAGTGCGCGACACTGCCGATGAGCGTGCCTTGCCGGACGTCGATGCCGTTGGTGAAGCTGTTGGGGGTGCTGTTGGCGAGGGTGACGGTGCCGGTGGTGTCGATGGTGAAGACGCCGGTGGGCGTGGCGCCGCCGAAACTCGCCCCCAAGACGCCGGTGCTGTTGGCGTCCACAGTGAGGGCGCCGCCAGTGAAGGTGTAGCTGCCATTACCGGTAATGGACATCTCGGAGACGACCGCGCCGGTGGCCATGATGCTGATGGCGTTGTCGCCGGTAACATCGAAGATGATCTTGTCGCCGGAGACGAATTTGGTGTCGAGACCCGACCAGTTGTCGGTGGCGGAATCCCAGTTGCCGTCTGTCAAGCCGGTCCATGTGAGAACCTGATTAGTTTTGTCGGAGATGATCTGGATTTCGGTTTTCTCGGCGTTTAGGTCGGCTCTGGCACTGGCACGGGTGCTGTTCAGCGCGGCGCCGCCGTCCTGCGTTATGGTGAGGCCGGTGAGGAAGGTGTCGTTGATGGTGCCGCTCTGAACCTTGAAGAGAGTGAAGGTGCCGCTTTGGATATTGACGAGGTCAATGGAATTGCCGGTGGCGCCGAAGCTGGCGCTGCCCGCGATGATGGTGTCGTTGCCCGAGGCATACATGTCGTGGCTGAGCGTGGCCGCGCCCGCAAAATTCACGGCGCCAGTGATGGTGAGCGTGGATGAGGAGGTGACGGTGGCGTCATTGTGGGTGAGTCCGGCCTGCAGGTTGCCGGCGCCGGTGAAAGTGACATTGCCTGTGATGGTGCCCGCACCGCCAAAGGCCCCGCCATCGGCGATAGTGACATTGCCGGTGTAGTTGGTGGTGAAAAGGCCGCCCTGATTGACTTGGAGAGGGCCGGAAAGACCGGAGAGGTTGCCCGAGAGGGCGAGGTCGCCAGCACCGGTCTTGCTGACGCCGGCGTCGCCAGTAATGGCACCGGTGAATTCCATCCTGCCGCCAGCGGCGGCATCAATGGCCACTTGGACGCCGGACTGGGCGGCGATGGCGTGGTCGAGCTTGATGGAGGCGGTTGTGCCGCCGAGGGTGCCGGAGGTGATGGCGATGGTCTGGCTGGCACCAGTGCCGATTGCGGAGGCGCTCCCGATGACAAGCACGCCCCCGTTGAGGGCGATGTTGCCGGCGATGGTATTGTTGCCGGAGAGGGTCAGGCTACCCGCGCCGGTTTTCGTGATGGAGTCAGCGGTGAGGTTTCCGGAAAAGATCGTGTCGCTGGCGTTGTCAAGAGTGGCCGCGCTGAGGCCGAGCGCAATGCTGCCCGCGCCGGAGAGGTTGTTGAAGGCTTGCGCAAAGTTGGAGGAAATCGAGCCGCCGTCCGCCACGGTGATGGAGGAACTGCTGGCAAGCTGGTTGGCGAGCGTCAGCCCAAGCGAGCCGGCTTGAACATCGGTGGCACCGGTGTAAGCGACGGCATTATTGAGGGTGAGCGCGCCCGCGCCGAGCTTGGTGAGGCCGCTGGTTCCGGTGAAGGTGACGGAGCTGGCGATGCCGATGTCGAAGCCGTTGCTGTCGATGAAGGCACCTTTGCCCTGGGTGATGATGGAGATGTTGCCGCGGACGAAGTTGGTGACGGACGAGAGTGCTTGAAGAACGCCGCCGTCAAATGTGAGTTTCGCGGTGCCAGGCAAGCCAGCGTTGCTTTGGACGCCCAATTTGGTCGCAAGCGTTGCGCGATTGGCGGCATTTGCGCTGGTTAATATTATTTCGCTGTTGGCGTAAGCGGCGCTGCGTCCCATTTCAACGCCACCGTTTAGAAGGGCAACAGTCGCGGAATCTTGAATCGTGACGAGCCCTCCACCAGAGCCAGCGTTATAGCCGACGCTAAGGGTGTTCGTCGCAGAACTGTTAATAATCCAGCGGGCATTATCCGAGAGAGTCACGGTAGCCCGGGCAGCGCCACTCATGCCAAAATTGGTCGCACCAGTGGCGGCCAGATGCTCCATCACTGAGTTGCCACTCAGGTTCACATGAACGGTGCCGTTGTTTCCAAAGTCTAAATTATTGGCGGCAAAGGAAATATAGGCGTCGTCGGCGAGGTTTAGATATGACACGCTGTTTGCGGCACCGCCGAAGCGGGTTTGTGATGTGCCAACACGAAGGGTGCCGGTGCCTTGAATCGTAAGGGTGCTGGAGATGCCGACGCCTTGCGTGGTTATGCCGGCGAGATCCCAGAGGCCGGAGCTGATCACAGGGTGGGGAGCAGCCTGAGGGTCGAATGGGTTGAGGTTAGTCGAGGCTCCCGGAAGCGTATTGCCGGTCCAGTTCATGGGGTCATCCCAATCAGTTGTGCCGGCGGCGCCAGTCCATTGCGCGTGGACGGTTGTGAGGGTGAGCCCACCGGCAAAGGCAAGCGCGGCGAATCTGGCGAGGGTGTGGTGCGGTTTCATATTGAGAAAAGATTCATTGGATTTGGGTTTGGTTACTGGAGGATCCCGTTACCAACGGTAGTTGATGCCGAGGTTGAGGCCGTAGCCGGTGATGGGGCCGCCGGTTTGGATGGAGAAGTCGGCGTAGGCGTCGATACGGCGGCCGATGCGGACGGGGAGGCCGGCGTTGAAGAGGTAGCTGTCGCCGCTGAAGTCGTCGCTGACGCCTGTATTGTTTACGCTGCGGACGGCGAGGCTGTTCCTGAACTCGTAGAGGAAGTGCGCGCTCACATAGGGGGCGAGGGAAATCCTGTCGTTCACGATAACGACTTTGCGGAGGCTGGCGCCGGCGCGGCTTTCCAAGGAGCTTGGGTCGTTGATGCTCATGTGCTCGGGGCCGAAGGTGTAGGTGCGGCCAGCGGAGTCGGTCATGGTTTTAACCTTGCGGTTTTGGTAGATGGCCTGGGCTTGCGGGGTGAATATCCATTTCTTGCCGAGATCGTGGATTTTGGAGATGCGAAGCATGGCGCCCCATGTGAAGCCGTCCGCATCC
The DNA here is from genome assembly GCA_031893035.1 of Dermolepida albohirtum. Taxonomy (NCBI): domain Eukaryota; kingdom Metazoa; phylum Arthropoda; class Insecta; order Coleoptera; family Scarabaeidae; genus Dermolepida; species Dermolepida albohirtum. Next base: position 6,074 of record JAVIWB010001230.1, read on the forward strand.
ATGGAGTGGCGGCCCACGTTGACATTGTATTTGTCCCATGAATACCGGAAGACGGCGTCGTATTGCCAGTCCCTGAGGGTGCGGGCGGAGATGTAGCCGCCGAAGGCGGTGGCGGTGAGGTCGGCGCTGGTTTTGTTGGGGAGATCGGCGCTGGCTTCGGTGCGGTCAACAAAGCAACCGTAGGTGTTGTAGGCGCTGCCGGCCTTGTCGGAGCGCCAGTCGATGCCGGCTTGGATGCCCCAAGCGGTGCCGTCGGAGTTGGGGAAGAGTTTGCCGTCGAGTTTGTCGGCGCGGTAGTAGGTTTGCGCCCATGCCTGAAGGCCGATGGTTTCGCTGCCGGGGAGGTCGCCGGCGGCGCGCAGGTAGTCGAGGCGCTGGGAGACGGAGCCGAAAGCTGCGCGCCCGGCGATATTGCCGATGACGTTGGCGGCGAGGGCGGCGGGCAACTCGGCGGCGGTGGTCGCGATGAGGTCAATGATGCCGCCGTCATATTCGAGGACGTAGTCGATGCCGTGCAGGATGGCGCGATTGAAGCCTTGGCCGTCATCGAGGACAAAGGAACCGGGCGCAAACTCGCCGGTGTCGGCGATGACCAGCGACTCCATGTCGTGAATGATGAGGGTCGTGTCGGAGCGGTGGTCGGCGAGGTTGGCACGGATTATGGTGGTGCCGGAGATGTTGGCGGCGTCGGAAAAGGAAAGCTGGCCGGAGATGGTTCTTGCATTGTTGGCGGTGACGATGCTGAGGCGAACTTCGGAGCCAGGGACGGCGGTGTAAGCGCCGTTGATGCGGAGCCTGCCGCCGGTGACGCCGTTTTCGCCAAGCGACACGGAGCCGTGGTTGGTGAGCGCGCCGACTGCCTGGCTGTAGCCGTTGAGGGCGAGGCTCGCGCCGGCCGCGATGGTGTGGGCGGAATTGGGGGAGAAGGCGTTGTCGGAACCTGCGGCGAGGGTGCCGCCGGTGATGTTTGTAGGGCCGTTGTAGGCGGATGGGGAGGGGGAACTGAAGACAAGGGTGCCTGAGCCGCTTTTCGTGAGTGAGCCGGTGCCGGCAATCGGGCCGACGATGGTAAACTCGGTGTCGACGGCAACGCCGATGGTTGTATTTCCGCTGAGGGTGATATCCGCGGCAGTAAATGTGCCGATGCCGACAAGTATGGAGTTATCGGCAAGCGTGAGATTACCGGTAATTTCCGAACTGTCGAGTGTCCGGATTCTGCCGTTGGTGATGGAGGCACCGCCAAGCGCGCTGCCTTCGCCAAGGAGAACTTGGGCATTGTCAAATACAACGGAGCCGGTGACAACGGCGCCAGGGCGAATGTGAAGAAGGGAATTGCCGCTGCCAGTGATCAAGGGCGAGCCAAAGGTCGCGCCGTCGGCAATTTCGAGGACGCCTTGCTGAATGTCGGTTGTGCCGGCAAAGTCGGAGAGGCCGCCGCTCACGGTCAGCGTGCTGGCGCCGGTTTTGATAAAGGCGCCGGTGCCGGTCATCGTGCCGGCGTAAGTGGCGTCAGTGGTGTCTTGGAAGAATACGGTCCTGCTGTTGTTGACGATGTCGGCGTCGCCAAAGGTCATGGCATTGCCGACGAGGGTGCCTTGCTGGATGTTGATGCCACCGGCAAAGATATTGGCCTCGTCGTTGGCGAGGGTGACGGTGCCGGTGGTGTTGATGGTGAAGATGCCTGTCGGCAAGGCTCCGCCGAAGCTGGAGCCGGCGGTACCGAGGCTGCTTTTGTCAACCACCATGCGCCCGCCGGTGAAGGTGTGGCTGCCGTCGCCAGTGACCGACATTTCGGAGGCGATGACGCCCACGGGCATGATGTCGATGCTGGTGGCTCCGGTGCCGCTGAAAACGACTTTGTCGCCGCTGACAAATTTAGTGTCACCGCCGCCCCAGTTGATAGTGGAGGAGTCCCAGTTGTTGTCGGTCGTGCCGGCCCAGTTGACGATGTGGTTGATTTTTTCGGAGATGAGCAGGAGTTCGTTTTTGGCGTCGTTGAGACCATAGGCGACAGTGGAGCGCATGCTGAGGGTGGCTCCGCCGTCCTGCGTGGTGATGATGGCGCCGGGGGCAACGAGGCTGTCCGAGAAGGTGCCGCTGGTGAGCTTGATGAGGGTGAATGTGCCGCTGAGGATGTTGACAAGGTCGATGGTGTTGGTGGCGCCGCCGAAGGTGGCGCTGCCGGCCACGATGGTGTCATGGCCCGAGGCATACATGTCGTGGCTGAGCGTGGCCGCGCCGCCGAAGCTGAGCGCGCCGGTGATCGTGAGCGTGGAGGAGTTGGTGACGGTGGCGTCGTTGTGGGTGAGGCCGACCTGAAGCGCGCCGGCGCCGGCAAAAGTGAGGTTGCCGGTGATGAGGCCCGATGCACCAAAGGCGCCGCCAGCGGCAACGGTGACATTGCCGGAGCAGTTGTAGTCGCCGATGAAAAGGCCGCCACCGCCGACATTGATGGCCCCGCTGAGGCCGGAGAGATTGCCTGAGAGGGTGAGGTTGCCTGCGCCGGCCTTGTTGATGCCGGCGTTGCCGGTGATCGCGCCGGAAAGCTCGACATTGCCTGCGCCGGTGTCAAAGGCGAGTTGCAGGCCGCTTTGCAGGGTGACGGTATGGGCGAGCGCCAGGGAGGCGGCCGTGCTGGCCAGCGAGCCGGAGTTGATAGTGAGGCTCATGCCCGCGCCCGTGCCGATTGCGTTGGCGTGGTCGAGGGTGAGGAGAGCGCCGCTGAAGGTGGTGTTGCCAGTGACGGTATTGTCGCCTGAGAGGGTGAAGCTTCCGGGGGTGGTTATGATGAGGTCCGAGGCGGTGAGCTGGCCGGAGAAGACGGCGTCGGCAGTGTTGTTGATTGTGGCCGTGCCTGTGCCGAGATTGACCACGCCCGCGCCGGAAAACCCGTTGAGGATTTGGTTGAGATTGATCGCGGTGAGCGTGGAGGAGGCAGCGACAGTGATGGCCGAACTGGTGGCGAGATGGTTCTCGGCGGTGAGGATGAGCGCGCCAGCATCAATGACCGTGGCTCCGGTGTAGGTGGTGCTGGCGGCTGTGGTGTTGAGCGTGAGCGCGCCTTCGCCGAGTTTGGTGAGGCCGCCGGCGCCGGTGATGGAGACGGTGTTGGCGATGCCGATGTTGAAACCGTTGCTGTCGATGAAGGCGCCGTCGCCTTGGGTGGTCACACTGAGGGTGTTGCTGATGAAGGCGGCTTGGTCGGCAAGTGCACGCAGAACGCCCCCCGAAAAGGCGAGGGTGCCGCTGCCAGCGCCTTTGGCAACGGCTCTGGTTTCAAGTGTGCCACGCCCGCTGGCATCGCCGATGAGATTAACGATACCTTCTCCGCCAGCGACGCGCCCGACAATTGTGGTGCTTGACACACCAACCGAGACGCGAGCATTATCGCGGATGGTCAGGACGCTGGCGGCAACCCCATTGGCATTGGCGTAGCCAACGTAAAAATGGCTGGCACTTGTCCAGACGGCGTTGTTTTCGACGATGGCAATGCCGTTGGAGCTTCCGTTTTCGCCCAAGAGAACTTGCCCTTGGCTTTCAACCCTAGCGTTGTCGGATATTGTGATTGTGCCGGTGCCATAGCGTCCGACGGATACGTTGGTGGTCATTATCCAGACAGCGTCATCTTGAACGAAGGCGGCTCCGTTGGCGGTGAGGGCATTGTTATTGGCAATGCGAGTGCTTGCCGATATAAGCGTGCCGCTGCCAACGATGTAGAGGAGGCCACCGCTTGCGGTATTGCCGATGTTGAGCTGGCCGGTGGTTGCCGAGACACCAGTGACGATTACCGGATGGGTGCTGCCGTAGTATGATGCATCAATGGTTGTGTTGGTGGGCGAACCCGGAACCCCGGCGCTCCAGTTTCCGGCATCATCCCAATCGGAGTTGTTGGCACCCGTGAAATTAGATGCGGTTGATTGTCCGTTTGCGCGCGGGGTGAAAAGGGTACTCGTCGACACTGTGGCGATCGCGAACAAAAGCACTGTTTTGAGTGCGCCGATCATCGGGCTGGTAGATATTGATGTGATGTTCCGGTTTTTCATAATGATAAATGTTCTTTTGGGAGAGATGGGAGTGGGGTTTGGTTGGGTTTGTGGCAGTGAAATTGTATTATTTTTCCATGTCCACAGGGTTGGGAAGTTGTCCGATTTTTTCTATGTCAATAATCACGGTGTCGCCGGGCTTGAGCCAGCGGGGGGGCTTGGCGGCCATGCCTACGCCGTGGGGGGTGCCGGTGATGATAACTGTTCCCGCATGGAGCGTCGTGCTGGCGCTGAGGAATTCGATGAGCGCGGGGATGTCGAATATCATGTCGCTGGTGTTGCAGTCTTGCGCGCGCGCGCGCGCGCGCGCGCGCGCGCGCGCGCGCGCGCGCGCGCGCGCGCGCGCGCGCGCGCGCGCGCGCGCGCGCGCGCGCGCGCGCGCGCGCGCGCGCGCGCGCGCGCGCGCGCGCGCGCGCGCGCGCGCGCGCGCGCGCGCGCGCACGGTTTCGCCATTGCGCGCGCGCGCGCGGATGCGCAGGGCGTTGGGGTTCAGGATTTCGTCAGCAGTGGTGATGCAGGGGCCGAGCGGGCAGAAGGTGTCGTAGTTTTTGCCGCGCGTCCACTGTCCGCCGCCGCGTTTGATTTGCCAGTCGCGGGCGCTGACGTCGTTCGCGCAGGTGTAGCCGAGCACGTGGTTGAGCGCGTCGGCCCGGGAAACGTTTTTGCAGGTCTTGCCAATGATGACGGCGAGTTCGCATTCGTAGTCCACCTCGTCGCTTTTTTGTGTGACGGGGATGAGGATCGGGTCGCCGGGGTTTTGCAGGGTGTTCGGGCCTTTGATAAAGAGGATGGGATATTCCGGGATTTTCGCGCCAGTTTCGCTGGCGTGGCGGCGGTAGTTCAGGCCGATGGCTAGGATGACAGCGGGCACAATGGGGGCGAGTATCTTGGCGGGTTTGACCATGACGCCCGTGGGAGTAAGGCCGGTGAGGAGTTCGCCGGAGAGCTGCTCGACGCCGCCATCGACACGCAGGCGTCCGTAGTGGATGCCGGCGGCGGAGTCTTGGTAGCGGAGGATTTTCATGACGTGTAAAGTGGTTTGTTTGGGTTTGTTTTAGACACAGAGGACACAGAGCGCTGACACAGAGGGCACGGAGGGCTTCTGGTCGGATGTGTGTTTTCAGTGTTTTTTAGGGATTCATTTTTTGTCTTATAAATTGGGAGATGGATTCCGTGTGGATTTGTAATGTCTGGCGGGTCTCTGCGCTCTCTGTGTTATAAACAGACTTTCTATTTCGTTATTATTTTGGTGGTGGTGGGCTGGCCGTTTTTATAATCGAGAAAGGTGAAGGTGGCGGGGAAGTCGCGGACTTCGGGACGGAGGGTGATGGTTTTGTTTTTGATGGAGGCGATTTCCATGCCGCAGGACATGTTGAGGTCGGTGCCGATGAGATAGGTGGCATTGTTGTTTGTGAGCGGGGTCAGGCGGATGACACGGGCGGCGTGGGCCGGAAGATTTTGCGAGATCGGATCGGCGGATTTATAGATGCCGAGAAAGGTTTGTGTCTTGAACTCAAAGGCGGCGTAGGCAGGCGCGGGCGGGAGGCCGGGGATGTCGGCGGGCGTGATAGATAGGGTTTTCGCAGTGTTGCCGTTCCAGTTGGCAAGGGTGAGCACGGAGTAGGGGGGCAATTCGTTTTCAATCAATTGCACAGAAGGCAACGAAGGTAACAAAGAGCGTTCAGCGGCCTGATTATTTTTCGGGGTTCGCTGCGGTGAAATTGTGGAATTGAGGGAGGACGCTTTGTTGTCTTTGTTTTCTTCTGTGCAGTATTTTATATTAAAATGGCTCACGAAATATTCGGGGACGTATTCTTTCCATTCTCCGATGCATTGGGCGACGGGGGCGTAGGTGGGGATGACCATTTTGTATAAATCGTGGCGGTCTTGATCGAGTTCATCGAGTTTTTCGGAGACTTGAATCACGCCGCCGCCGAGGAATCTATACGCGACGAGCGAGAAGGCTTCCTCGTCGGTAAAATTGCCCATGGAGATGTGATTGCGGGTGGTGCGCCATTTGTTTTCGAAGGCGCGGCGGCGGAGCTGGAGCGCGTCCTGGTCGCTGGTCCAGAGGCCGTTGGTGTCGTAGAAGGCGCGGGCAAAGGTTTGTCTCATGCGGAGGGGGTAGCGCGTGGCGGGTGCGTTGGGTTCGAGTGGATCCCAGTGACCGCGGACGTCGGAACCGGAGCGCATGATGTCGGCAAAGCCGGCGCAGGCTTCGTAGAGCGCGCCCCAGATGCCGATGACGGCGTCGTCACCGGCGGCGCGACGGATGATGTCGATGCCGCGTTTGAAGGCTTGGGCGCGGTTTGCGGTGCGGTCGTGAAAGGCGGCGTTTTCGTCGAGGAGGACGACGCGGAGGAAATCGAATTTGAGGTAATCGTAACCCCAGGCGCGGAATTTTCGGCAGAGTTCGGTGAGGAATTTTTCGGCGGAGGGCGCGGTGGGGTCGAGTATATAACAGGGTTCCATGAAGGGCATGGTTTTGCCTTTTATCATTTCGCCTTTGTTGTTTTTGAGGGGGAGGTCGGGATATTTTTTCAGGGCTTCGGAGGCGGGGTCTATAAAGAAGGGGCAGCTCCAGAGTCCGGGGACGAGTCCGGCGGCGCGGATTTCCGCGGCCATGGCGGCCATGCCGTCGGGAAAGCGGGCGGTGTCGGCGTTCCAGTCGCCGAAATTGTCGTCCCAATTATAGTCGATGAGGAAGGTGTCAAATTTGACGGGACGTTTTTTGAGGTCAGCAAGGTCGGCGCGGATGTCGTCGCCTGTGATCTCGGGGCCGTAGAAATACCACGTGCAGAAAATGTTTTTGAGCGGGGAGAGGCGTGCACCGTAACGGGTTTTTATGCGCGCAACGTGATCAGCGAGGAGGGCGTCGCAGTTTTTGCCAGTTTGTATATAAAGGGTGTGGGTTTCTCGTGTTGCGCCGGGCGGCACGAGGACGCCGTCGAATTCGGCGGTGGCGGTGATGTTTTTCAGTGTGGCCCGCTTGGCGTCGAGTGTGAGGGCTATGTCGCTGAGGTGCCCGGTCTGGCCGTCGAAACCGATGAAGAGCGCGGCAGCTGCGGGCGCGTTGTCAGGGATGATGATGAGCGCGGGGTCGGCGTGATAGGAGATGCCGCGACTGGCGGCCTCGATCGGATCGTCAGTTTCCTTGATGCCTTTGGAGTTGTCGGTGCTGGCATCGCTCGAGGCGTCGTTTTCGATGGTGGGGCGGAAGGGGCCGGGGATGTCGTTTTTGTGGCGGGCGAGCCGGAAAACCGTCCAGTTTGCGACGGTCTGGCCGGCGGCGAGGATGTCTTGCTGGCCGGTGATTTGGAGTGGTATGAGCGAGCGGAGGCGGACGGGTGTGGCGCGGTTGTTGGTGACGGAGAGTTTGACGGTGTAGCCGGCGTTGTCGGGAAGCGCGGTGATAGTGCGCAAGAGTGCGAGGCCGTCGAGCATGGCGCGGCCATCGGTGTCGAAGGCGGGACGGGGGAGTTTTTCACCGTCGAGGATGGGGGCGGGCGTGGTGAAGGTGATGCGCGTGGCGTTGTCGAGGTCGAGGGTCTCGGCGGAAAGCGCGCCGCTGGCAAGGACAAGGGCAAAAAATGCGGCGGCGGCGTGACTAGTCACGCCGGGAGAAGAGGCGGCAGACCGCCTCTTCTCATAAATGCTTCCCAAGAAAGGTTTCATGATTTTTTGTATATTCCTCATCGGCGCGCATTCCTTTCCTGGATGAAAAACGCCGCCGGATTGTCGGTGATTATATATTCAGAGACGCTGATATTCGCGCCGGGGGATTCTATAGTGATGCGGTTTTTGCCCGCATCGAGGTGTCCGAGTGAGCGGAGCCAGATGACACGTTCGGCTCCCGAGCCGACATTCCATTGGTAATCAGGCTCGATGGAGGCTGTGGCTGATTTCCCATTCACCGAGATATCAAATCCTTGCTTGCCTCTCCATTGCGGCTTCATGGATGCGCGGGCGAGGAGCGTGTAAGTTCCCGGGGCGGGAATGTCGATTCGTGCGTTCGCGGCGCCGGTTTTTGTGTTTATATAAACGGTATTCGGCGCGGAAGCGGGGCGTTTTTCCTCAATATAATTGCCCTTGGCGTAAACGGAGACGGGGCGGGAGAGTCCACCGGGCGTGCGCACGAGAAACGCGCCGCGAAAGAGCGGGCGTCCAGTGAGCTTTCCGGCATCGGCAGTGACGGTAATTTTTAGTGTTTCACCGGGCGCGAGGGTGCCGCGCGCGGGGGTGACGGTGAACCAGTCGAAGACAGCGTTCTGGCGAATTTGAAACGCAACCGGGGCCGTGGCATCGGCGGGAAGGCTGAGCGTCACGGTGTTGACTCCCCCGGTCGCGGGGAAATTGATTTGGGCGGGCGTGGTGGCAAGGGCGAGCGGGCGGAGCGGGATGTCGCTCGCGCCATCAAAGAAGGCGCCAAGATCGTCGCCCGCGCGCGTGATGCCGGGAACTTCGGCGGCTTTGCCTCGCGCGGGGCTGTCGGGCGCAAGGCGGTAGTTGCCTGCGGCGGGCGCGGCCAGCTTCGGGTCGGCGGTTATGGCGTGCCTTTCCTGCCCGTAATTGCGGAAGGCGGCGACAAATTGTTCGGACGACGGGCGCGCATGGTTGACCCAAAAGAGGTCGTTGTCGAAGTCTTCAGCGCGCGCCCAGTCGGAGGGCAGGCGGGATTCGTTGCAGACGAAAATGTTGTTGCGCATCGTGCCGAGGCCCGCGGTTGTTTTTGTGGCGCTGCCGTAGTGTCCGTAGGCGCTGGAACTGCGATCAAAGCCGTGAAATGTATTATTGTATATAAAGCGTTTTCCGTTTTGTTCGAGACGGTGGCTGTTTTTAAGGAACATCAACGCGAGGCCGGATTCGTCACCGGGGTTTACGATGAGGTTGCCGATGGCGTATTGGGGGCCGGTGAAGCAGGGGCCGAAGCTGATGCCGCAGAGGGTGCCCTCGACTTTGTTGCCGATGAAGCGGACGTTCATGCCGCCGCCTTCGAGCTCAATACCGTCGTCGTTGCCAAAGGCCATGTAGTTGCCGATGATATCGCTGTCGCGATAGAAGCCGCCCTCGGGGGATGAGTTGCTGTTGCATTCGATGACATCGTTCCAGCGGTGCTCGTCGCTGCCGACCATGTCGTTCCAGCGGAGGACGGTGCCGCCTTTTGTATATTCAACGACGACAGCCTCGGGGCCGGCGGGGTGGGAGAACGTCCATGCGTTGGCTCGACCGCGCGGGTCGTGGATATAGCAGCGTTCGACGACGGTGTTTGCGCTCCGGCGTATTTGGATGCCGCCGTCGAGGTTTATCAAATTGCCCTCGGGGTCCTTGTATTTTCCGCGTGCGCCGGTGTTGTCGAATTGCTGTTCGCCAGTGCGGCCCCAGCCGGAAATGTCGCAGTTGAGGATGCGAATGTTGTCGGAGTCCTCGACGAGGATCGCGTGGCGCTTGCCGCCTTCGATAGTGAGGTTTTCAATAATTATATAAGCGGCGTCCTTGAGGACAATGGCGGCGTCCCGGGTGGCGTTGTCGATTTTGAGAGTGCTGGAGGCTGTGTATTTGATCCATGCATCAGGCGTGCCGCGTTCGGTGATAAGGATGCTGTTTCCTGTGGCGTAGGGAAGCGTGCCGAGGTCAATGGTCTTGGCGATGCGCGGGGTGCTGTTCCAAGTGCGGAAGGAGGTTTGCGCGACGACTGTGTTATCTTTCCCGGAGAGAATGCGGATTTGGTAATCGGTGTTTTCCTGAAGGTTGAAGAGGCTGCCTTTGTATATTTCGGCTGGCTGGTCGCACACGGGCGGGTGCGCGGCCCGCCATGCGGTTTCGGTTGCGCGTTTATATTCCACGCGAAACGCCGCGCTGCTGGACGGATGGTAATAATAACTGCAATTATCAAATGTCGGTGCGGTTTGTATTTCGCCGGTTGTGACGGACAATGCGCGCGCTTCCTCTTTTCCGTGCGCGTGGGGCGCTGGGAAAAAGGCCAGACCTGCGATGCAGGCGAGGAGGGTGAGGAGGCGGGGGGGCATGGTGGATTTGAAATTTCGGATTTCAGAATTTGAATCTCGCCTCGAAGGTGATGAGGCGCGGGTCAACGATGCGGAAGACCGTGGGGGTGCCGTTGCTGTCGGCTCGAACTGCGCGGAGCCTTCCGTCCTCAAGGAGGTTGTCGATGCCGAGGCGGAATTCAGCGCCGACCTTACCGTTGAATATCTTCGTTTTGTAGGAGACGCTCAGGGAGACGTAGAGAACGTTTTTGTCCCAAATGACGCGGTTGGGATCGCGTTTTGTGTGTGGCAGTAGTTCGCCCGTGTCCGGATCATACTCGTTGATGCCATAGTTGCCTATGCTGACGGGGGTTTGATACCTCACGGCCGCGCTTATGCCCACGCCCCTGAGTATGCGATGGTTGGTAAGGCCGCTCAGCCTCAGGCTGGTTTGCATCACAAAGGTATATTTCGAAATGTTGGGCTGGGGCATGCCTTCTTGTGCCTTGGCAAGCTCCCAATCGGGCAGGACGGAGCCGTTGAACCAATCCTCTGGTGTTTGCGTGCGATCGGTATTGGGGGGAGGGCTCGTCCACCAGCGGGCACCGGTGGTTGGGTCAATGACATTTTGCCAGAACTCGAGACGCTCCTCCAGATACTCGGCGAAGCCAGGGGCTACGTTCACGTTTTTCGCTTCCGCATGCGAGAAGCCAAAGCGGAAGTCCAGGTAGTCTGTGGGCGAGTAATAGAGCGAGACTTCAGTGCCCTTGGCCAGTCCTTCATCGGTCTCGGTGGTTTGGGCGCGGCGAAATTGCATGGTGTAAAGGCGTTCGGGGGTCATTCCCATGAAGTTCGCCACACGCCGGAATAATTCATCGTCCGTGAGGGTTTCGCCGCTGATCAGCGCGAGATGTCTCATCCAGATAGTGGCGACCCTGTTCAGGCCGAACGCGCGGGTGGCAGCCTGATCTTCCCATGATTCGTCGTCTTCGTCGCCTTCGTAATTTGCCTCGTAGATGTCCATATTGAGTATCCTGCCGACGGGGGCCGGGGTGCCGCGTTGGTTGAGGGTGTAGTTTTCGTAGCGGTTGACCCTGGCGATGAGGCGGTCGTTGAACAAGCGGACGGTGAAGCCGTAGTCCTTGCCGGTGCCGGTGGGGTTGTCGATTACCTCGCCCTTGAGGTTGTAACGCACAGGGACGTTGAGGTCGAGACTGCCGGACTGGTTGTAGAAGAATGAAAAACGGCGCAGCGGGCGCAACCAGAGCGGGGCGTCCGCCTTTATCCATGCGGCGGGCTTGATGACTACGCCTTCAGCATGGGTGTTGCCGGAGTTTACCCTCCAGTTGTCAACCCAGCGGTTGTTGTAGGCGTAGTCAAATGTGATGCCGTCGGGCATGAGGCGGGGCGGGACGCCTTCCTTCTGATAAACTGTATCATGCCTTTGGCCGACGGTGACAACTATGCCGTTATTGAGGAGGTGGCTTTGAAGGACGGCGCCCATGCCCTTGGTGACTTTCAGGTTGCTGTTTGCGCCGCCCGAGCCGCCGAGATCCGCAGCCAGGCCCAGCTCCGCCGGTGTGCGGTGGAACAGGCCGGTCACGGCGTTGCCCCAGTTGTAGTCATACCTGCCGGTGGTGAGTGTGCCCGGGGAGTAATCGATGTTTTGCCCGATGGCATCGCCTATGTAATAGAAGGCGTAATTGCGCGTCTCGAATGCGGAAAGTTGGTCCTGGACAAGCCCTGTGTTTGCGGCGCCGGTGACGCTTGAGTTGCCGCGGGGATCGCCGGGGCGGGCGCCTTGCTTGAAGATATGGTTGTTGAGGGGGCTTTGCCATGCCGGGTGATCGCTGACCATGGCATGCCTGTAGTTGTAGCGGCGCGACTCAAACTGCTTGTATTCGGCGTAGGCGGTGAGCGTGTGCTGGCCGAGCCATTTGGTCCAGCCTTTGTCTTGGCGGAAATCGAGCTTGTAGGCCATCTGGGCGCGGTAGCTGTCGTTGAGCACCGGCTCCTCGGCCACGAGATCCTGGTTCACGGCGAGATAGGGGCGCAGGTAGTTGGGGTTGTCGGAGCCGTCAAAGAGTTTGCGGTTCACGTCGATTGCGAGGTAGCTGCTGGTCTGGTTTTTCTTGGATTTGCCCATGAGCGCCTTGCTGTACTCGTTGGAATCCTCCCGGAGCCATCCGAGTTCCACCGCGAGGTATTGTTTCTGCGTGTTGACGAATTCCTGGGTCATCCTGACGAGGATGGCGTTGTTGTCCTTATAAAACCTGTCGGTGGCGGCGATGTTGATGCGTGTCCAGTCGTAGATTTCCCTATCGTTGACGCCGCGCACGGCACCGGGTTGGACGGGTGTCGGCAGGTCCGGGTCAAGCACGGGGGCTTGTCTGGCGATGGCGTATTTGTAGCCGGTCTGGTCGTTGGCGAAGGCGTTGTCCGCGCCGGAGGGACGCGGGGCCATCCACACGGTGGAGCCGTCGCGGTCGACAAAGACCAGGGAGGTGCCGCGGCCGGAGGACTGCCAAAGGGTCTGGAGGCCGGCATTGGTCATGTAGGCGGTATTGGCCGTGCCGACGATCATGTTGCCATTCCGGTCATAGGCGGCGCCTTGGGCGGCGGTGGGGTTGATGGTGAAGGGGGGGTAGGGGGCGCCTGTGGTGGGGTCGATGGCAGTGTCGGCGTAATAGCTGCCGTTGTTTGGTTGCGTCGGGTCCCATGTGTATTCGCCGCGCTGGCGCCAGGGCGTGATGCCGTCGCCCGGGGTGATGGCGTTGGCGCGGTTGCCGGAGTCCCTGTATCGTGTGTAGTTGACGTTGAAGCTCGTTTTTTTGAAAGGCTGGTATTTGACGGCGAAGTTATAAATCTCCATGTTTGCGCCGGAGGGTTTGCGTTGGTAGCCAGTGTGCTGGAACAACTGCTGGGCGGTGAAGGCGAGCTTGTTCTTGATGAGCACGCGGTTGAAGTCGAGGGTTTGGCGGAAGCCGTTGTTGCTGTCGGTGCGCAGGCGCAGCTCGCTCGTGTTTTTGTTGAGGTTGGGGGTGATTGGGATGGCGTTGATGGTGCCGGCGGGGTTGCCAAGGCCGGCGATGATCGAGCTGGGGCCGCGGACAAGCTCGGTGCCGCCGATTATCAGGCGGTCAAAGGGCATCCGGGTGGTTTCAAAGTTGCCGTAGGTTCTGTTGGGGCTGCGCAGGCCGCGCACGCGGTTGGCGGTGCCGGGGTTGTCCATGTTGCCGTCGGAGGCGTTGCCGTTCGAGTCAACCTCGACATCGGTGAAGGTGGCCATGCCCTCGGTGCCGACCTCGAAGTTGAAGATGTCGTTGATGTCGGTCATGCCGAAGTCGTCCATCATGTCGGTGGTGATGACGGTGATGGAGGCGCCCAAGTCCTCGATGCTGGAGGCGATGCGGGTGCCGGCCATGGTGGTGTCGGCATAGAAACCGCGTGCCTTCGTGTTGACCTCGAACACGCCCAGCTCGATGATATCCTCGTCGCCCGTGGCGGAGGGTGTGCGCTGGACTTCCGCAGTCGTGGGAATGGGCGTCTGTGTGCGCGACGGAGGCATGGGATCAGCGGGTTTCACTGCTTGGGCAAAGGCGTTCGGCATGCACAGCGTGAAGGCGCTCAGAAGCGCAAGGAACAATCTGGTGAGCAGGGAGTTTTTTGGATGGGAGTTCATGATTTTGGGCTCAAGTAATAGTTTGGTTTTGGTTCAAAAGCGGGAGGAACAGAGAGGAGTCGGGGCTGAGCCGAACTCACATAAAGATGCAGCACAGGCACACATGGCTATCGCTGCCGTGAGCCTTGACAAACGTGGTGGGGTTGGGGCGTTGCTGCATGGATTTTGGGTTGTATTTCTATTTCACAATGTGAACTTTTAGTTTCGTCAAGCAAAATGCATGAGAAATTCGCCTCTTAATTTTCAACCTCGGCGCGGTGGCGGGCGAGCCACGTTTCGATGGCGTCGGGGCCTCCGGTGGGGATGTCGAGTTGGCGGGTTGTTGGGAGGGAATGGGGGTAGCCGCCGACTTCGTCCTGCGTGTCGATGATGCCGCCTTTGCGCGTTTGATAGTCGGCGACAATGCGGGTGTCGATGGGGTCGCGATCTTTCGGGCGGGCACCGGCGTTTTTGAGGACGTAGGCTTCGGTTTGCAAGGCGGGGAGCGGGGTGAATTTTTTGGGAGCCACGACGGATTTGGCGACTCGCGTGAGGCGCAGGTCGGCGAGACTGGCAGGATTGCTGGTGGCGGCGGTGCCGTCACTCCAAAGGAGGGCACCGTCTTTTCCGTAGATGAGGTTGTCGCGTTCGTAATAGTTGCCGATGGGGACGCCGGTCTTGGGGGCGCCGGGCGTGCAGTAGATGAGGGGAAGGTCGTGTTTGGTGTCCACTCCCATGCGGTAGAT